>JADRCD010172961.1:0-23528 GCA_019843815.1 Montemys delectorum | reverse complement strand
TCTGTGGCCACTCGAGAGTCTGCTGTCCCCTTCTTGGTTCTGTGGCCTAGAAGACTTGTGGACTTTATCCTTCCTGACCCTCCATTGTCTTTTTATGAGAGGCATTCACTTTTCTCTGCTAATCACTTTATGAATACCTTTTCTAGTTCTTTCCCCCATCTCTCTGTACCCCTTTCCACCCCCCCCCCGCCCCGTCAAACACACCTACACACATCGTGGGGAGGGAGAGAAAAAGTGTAGCATCTTCCTGAGAATTGTGCTGTGTGTTCTCAGCCTCATTGGAATGTCAGGTGGTTTATAATAATCTCTGATCCCCTGGGATGAAAGGCGCAGGTTAGAAAGCTTCATGAATGAGCTAGAGAGTGAGCAGTGCTCACACAGCCTGTGGTGCAGTATGGGAAGTAGCCACCACCACTCCTCATCTCTCTTCTCCATACTGTGTACTGTCTGTGTTGACTCATCTTCCTGAGTTTTTTGAGGGATGGAAATAGGCCATCCTGGGCAGAGGGGAGCCTAGAGGACGGTGTCTTATTGGATGAAAAGGATGTGTACTTGACAGAACATTCTGGTAAAAAGGTAAGGAGGCCACAAGTCATCGTCTGCATCATCATCATCTGTTATCCTCCAAGGCTTGTTGAAAGTTGGGGGTGGGGTGCAAGAAATGGGATAGACGTGTTCCTGGTATCTCTTGGTGACATGGTTTCCCTGGTGTGAAGATCTCTGCATGAAGATTGCTAGGCCAGATGGAGGAGAGTTTGAGAAGGAACACATTTCAGTGGGATGGAGAAAAACAGATGAGCAGATGGAACCGAACCCAGCTCCCCCCACTCATATTGGTAGGCAAGATAATGGCAACAGATCTTGTGTTTTAGAGCATGGCTGTAGAGCCCTGGAATGCAGAGGGACCTATGATGTCCCACCTGACCAGTGAAACACTGTGCAGAGGGCTTAAACATTTACCTCCTCCTCGGAAGGATTCTGTAAGAGGTGGGATTTGGCTTCCAGAGAATTAACCATGCAGTAAAGCTTTAATTCTGATGAGAAAGTCAGTCTAACTGTGTCATAGGGACGTGTGAATACTTCGGTCTTTATGAAACAACTTACTGACAGTGAAATCATGGCCTGGGACAACTCCAGTGAAGACTAGACAGGAGAAAGAGGTTCTTTCTTACAAGTGGTAAGGAGGGGCTGAACATTAACCCTTGTCAGTGCTACTTCAGCAGGTGCCCTGCCTGCTTGTCTCTTCCTGTTTTAGAATCTAAAGTAGTTTGTGGGTGTGGGAGAAATCACTCATCTGAAGTCCTTACAAAGGCAGGCATTGACATATAGATGCAGCCCAGGCACATGTAGAAAGTGGGCGGATTCTGTGGTTGTTTGGGTTGGAATGACCAGCTTAGTAGTTCAGAAGGAAACCACTACATTAAAGCCAAGCCTATACAGTCTTCCTTTTGACAAACTAGGTCAGAACACCCCTCCTTGCATCTTCTTGTGGTTTTGGTAGCCACCCAGTTACTCCTTATGTCTTCTCTCCTTTACTGCTTAGACAGCCATGTTATCAGACTACATGATTCTCAAATCTTCAGTGGCTAGGGTGGGGAAGTTAAGCCATTTGGAATAAGAGAAAGTGGTTTTCCTTTCCTGTGTCAAGTTCTGTTCTTATTTTCCTTCAGTGCACGTTCAGCTCTGTGTCTGTGCCTGTGGGTATGTGGCTATGCTGGGAGGTCTGCAGACTTTGTTTTTTAGGAGGTGCATTCCTACATAAAACAGAATTGTCCTGGCAAACTTAGCTGAGCTGTATTTCTTTAAGACATCCAAATTTGTTTTTTTTCCTGTTTGGATTTTTCCATTATGAACACATAGAAACTCTTTCAGTGTTCTCTGGGCTTGTGTCCAAGTGCCTGAACAACTGTTAGTATTTACAGTGAGGCTGAGAAGCAGGCAGATGA
The DNA here is from genome assembly GCA_019843815.1 of Montemys delectorum. Taxonomy (NCBI): domain Eukaryota; kingdom Metazoa; phylum Chordata; class Mammalia; order Rodentia; family Muridae; genus Montemys; species Montemys delectorum. The sequence continues at coordinate 21,582 of JADRCD010172961.1, read as the reverse complement.
AATGACTTTTTTGAGATCAAAGTCATGAAATAACCTGCCTTTCTTCTGTTGTTAATTTCTTAAGTAGGTAACAAGTTTATGAAGATTTTAGGTTCGCCTCATTTGGATAAAGATGTACTTTGGCAGAGGGTTAGAGATCATGGGTTGTTTTATTTGAAAATGAGAAAGCATTAACTTGCAAATCATAACCGTCTTTGATGAAAAGGACAGCCTCCCATCATTTGTGTGGCAGCCTGTAATGGTCATATACAGCCACTAGATGGCACATACTCCATGTTGCAAGTTAAGCTGCCATGGCAGAATTAACTATAAGTGGGAAGCCAAAGAAACTCAACTTTTTTCAGAGTGGTTCAGAAAAGTCAGAAAAGTGATGCGTCGAGTCTGAGATGGCTATTAAAAAATGTTTCCCAGAGCTAGTCAGAGCAAACACAAAATAACTTCAGAGATTCCCTTTATTAGAGCCTGCTCTATTCATCTCTGGATGCCATTGTGAAATGTTTTATAATGCAAATAGGTTTTTTAAAAATCTATCATAAACTCAAGTTTTAAGCTCCGACTAAAAGTGTATGTAAGCTGGCTCTTCCTAGGCCCCAGGAAGCCAGCTTCTTTGGACTGAAACCATTAAATCCTACCAACAGGGTATTCTAGAATAGACCAGGGAGCTATCTCTGGGTGTCACGTGGCTGTACTTTCCACTAACTGCTAACTGTACCCTTAATGTCCAGGATAGTGGTGGGCACCTGTCTCTTAGGTTGCTCATTACCAACTAGGGGACGAGGGATGGTGGTGAGGCAGAGGGTGAGAGGTCAGCAGGTGGAGTGCGCTGCTGAGGAGGTCCTGAGGCCTATAGCCATAGAGTGATTCTTAGCTGCTCATGAAACTTATTCTTACATACAGGCTTATTATAGAAAATGTGGTATATAACAGGAGTACAAAATAAGTAAGGTTTGCCCACAGTCCATGCTCAAAGAAAACCACTGCTGGCATTTTATGGGTTTTTCCAGGTTTTTTTTTTTTTTTTTTTTTTTTTTTTTTCCCTTAACCTAAAGGAATGTCTTAACTTTTCTGGAGCAGCCCCAGACTTCTTGTTTGGCTAATAATCCAAAGTTGTTATTGATAGATGCCTGTTGTATTTCACTGTTCCATGGTCTTTTCCTTTTATAGCCTCAAGCAGCCTGCCAACCTGTCATCTTCAGAATTGTTGATGAAATGTTCAGGTAAATACACTGTCTTTGGGAACAGCTGATCTCTGGCTGGTGTGGGGACATAGAGGTTTGTGCTCTCGGTAGTTAGGGGTGAAAACTCAGAAGTCGCTATGCACTTCTGCTAAGGCAGCCCCAGAGGCATGGTAGCATTCGTTAACCTGTTTATACTCAAATGATGATAGAGAAGTGAGGTTCAGTTGGGTACTGAAATATCCATGCAGCGTTTGCCCCAGCTCCAAGTAAAGACGCAGTGCAGCCCTTCACCAAGGCTGGCTGGGCTTTGTCACAGACCTAAAGAAAGCCAAAGGACACAAAACTATTCTGAACAGAACCCTCTGAAAGACAGAGTGAACCCAGATCTCAACAGCATGGTGTTTTTATTTTAAAGACTCGGTCCTAGGAGCATGTGCTCCCTCCAGAGGACCAGTAACAAGGAGTGTGGAACACACCAGTTGGCTCTGCTCCGAAGTCAAGAGAGCTTGCAACTGTGGATTCCTAAAGATAGACTAAGGTCAGAGGTGTTGGACCCAGGAGCTAGTTATGGAAGGTTGTGAGCTGCCTAATATGGATGCTGGGAATTGAATTCAAGTGTTCTGAAAACCCAGCAAGTGCTCTTAAGCACTGAGCCATTTCTCCAGACCTAGGAAAGGAGTGTTGGTTTGTTTGTTTGCTTTCAAGACAGGGTTTCTTTATATAGTCCTAGCTGTCCTGGAGCTTAGTGTATAGACCAGGCTGGTTTTAAACTCAGAGACCTACCTGCCTCTGCCTCCTGACTGCTGGGATTAAAGGCGTGCGCCATCATGGCCCGACATAGGAAAGGAAATTTTACAGTCAGCTCATCCCCATTTGCTTTTCTCTTGAAGCATACCAACTTTTAACTTAAATGGGCCACAGATGTAAGAAGACATGCTAGTGTTTTTGTTTCAGACATGCTAATCAAGTTTGCGGTTTCTTTCCTTAAACAAAAAGAAAAGTTAGTTGTATAAAAAGGCATGGAAACCAAACCAAAGACATTTAATTCTACAACCGCACTCTGGTGATTCCGACTGGGTGTGTCACTCTCCGGGCAACTCTGTCCTCGCTGGTGAAAGCAGAACACCTGTTGCTGGCACTGTCTGGTCTGTGAACACCGAAGTGCCCATACGAAGGCCACGTGGGAAAGGCTGGAAGGGCGTCTGCTTCCTCCTGCCTTCCCTGGGGGGTGGGGGGGCTGCAGTCTGCTGGACTGAGACTCAAGCTGTGGCACGGGCTTGTGAAACGTGTGTCGGAGCCGCAGGGTGCTGTCATCTCCCTTTGCTTTGTTCAGGTTTGTGCTACTGGAAACGGACGGAGCCCCAGAAGTACTAGCCGCTCTTCAGGTTTTCACATCGTGCTTCATGGAAGCTCTGAGGAAAGAAAACAAGCAGGTACATCACCCCAGGAATGCTGCTTAGTCACTTCGGAAAGGGAGGGTACTGCTGCCGCAGGCATTTGGTAACGAGCTGAAAGGATCTTTATTCCGAGAAACTGTATCTTTCTGGTGTTGGAGACCACCCACAGCCTCACACATGCTAAGCGCATGCTCTGACACTGGCTACATTCCCAGCCTTGTTTTCAGAAATGTTGGTGGAGTCTTGTTCACAAAGAAAGCTTCCAAAGGACCACTCCTGTGGAGATGAAACATTTTTACTAAAAATAACTTAAGATTTTTGTCTTTCTTCCCTGTGCCCTGTTCCTAGAACCGTCTGCCCACTGCTGTGCCTGAGTGTGACTTCACACTAGCCAGCTCTCTAGGGGGAGAATTACTACTAGCTCTCGGTGTTTGTCCTTCTGTTTGCAGTTGGCCTTGTGGCTAGCAAGAGACGTGGAGTCTACCTAGAATATACTATAGGAGCTGCAAGCTGGGCGTTCTCAGTGATCACTGTCTTTATTCCCAGCAGAGCTTCAGGAGAAATGGGGTGGGAAAAGGGAGGCATTTGAAGAATGAGGGGAGGTGCCACCAGTAGACCAGAGGACTCTAGGTTCCCATCAGCAGAGGTTGGACAGCAACTGCAAGGACAAAAACCACAGGAGCCTCTCCTGTCTACAGCTTTGGCTGCTGTAACCAGTGGTCACGGGGATAATGCTTATATGATGCTTGCCTGCTCAGAGTAGCACTGGTCCCAGACATCTTTCCTGTGAACTGTGGCCCGGGCCGCTGGGATGCTGGCTGCCTTTTGACTATGGGCAGAGATAGGGTGCTCAACCCACTAAAATCCTACTCAGCCCAAGGCTGTAGAGGTCTCTCGGGTTTTAGCAGATGTTTCTGCTTTCTAAGGCAACCATGAACATGCATGTTTTATTCTTGCTATCCCTCTTTCCCTGGGAAGTTAAATAGATGGAGCATACCCAGCCTGGCATCTGGGAGGAGGCCTCGGCCAGTTCACTTGTAAATGTATGCTGTCCTCACACACACTTGGTTTCCCAGGGAGGAAAGAGCCCCCAACAAACCTCACTCTTGGATTCCCAGGATGCCCAAGTTGGGACAGAGGACAAGAGAAAGTTTTTTCCTCAGTTTGACTTTAGTGTGGTTCTGGGTTTGCCCTGAGTCTCTGCTGGTCTTGGTACTGTGGATTTGTACTGGAGTAACGGTGCCTTTAGTTTAGGATAGTGCCTGCTGACCACATGTGTCTAGGGGTGAGAGTGATACACACTGGGCCCTGGTTTGAGGCAAGATAGGGACTCAAGAGTATCACTTGCCTTTAGCTCCACACAGGGGAGCAGCAGTCTTCTGACCTTGCAAAGCCTTCACATCCACATGTGATGATTTATTTTGTCTTCCTGGTGCTGCTCCTGACAACCTACCTACCTAACTGTGACTGGCTCACTCACCCTGACTCAGGTGCACACTTTATGACCACTCATGATCCTGTCCTGCTTAATTGTTTCACTTATTGATAACAAAATGCGTGGCCGTGAAGCCACCTTCAGACAGTGCTTGAGTACTGGTGGTGCTGACTCTTGAGTACGGGTGGGTGCTCCTCTCTGCCTGCCTCCCTGCCTCAGTAAACCCACACCGAGCTTGATTTCCTTACTGCTTCTGTTTCTCCAAAATACGTTGATTAGCTACACAGGACGACAAAGTGGTTTTGGCTGGGGTTGTGTCTGCCCTTCATGAGCCACACAGAAGGGCAGCACATGTGATCCCTGAGCCTAGCTTCTCTACTCAGTTAGGCTTCTGATGCTATGCTGAGAGCTGGCTTTGTGGCAGTCCACCGCAGAGATGGAGTACAATATAACCATTTGATGGTCCCTGGCATTTGGGCATTCGTACATTTTCTGTCTGTTATATGCTTGTTATGATAAATATTTGCGGGGTAACAAGGGTTACCTTGTGTCTGTTGACGAGGTGCAGAATTCAGTCTAACCAGTCCTGCCATGTTGTTTACCAAGTATGGTGCTCTCTTGACCCACTCAGGTCCCATCACCAGGGATTATTGTGCACGCTTCTTTCTTCTCACCACACTTCCACGTGGGTAGCATGAGATAGCACTGCTAGTGTGCCGTGCTCAGCAGTAGGCAAGGACTTGAGCTCATGTTCTGAGCTTGTGCAGTGGTTAGAGTGCAGGCAGCCACAGGTCAGGATGGGTTCCAGCAACTGATGAGACAGACAGTGGATTGTGCTGAGTCTCCCACAGATGGAGTTTTCACATGGGGCAGAAGAGTTTTAAAGAAGCTGACGAAGCTGACAAGAACAGGAGGTGCCTCCGCATAGGAACTCTGCCCACTTCTCACTAAGGCTTTGGGGACAGCAGGGCAAGGGGCTACAACTCAAGGTGGTCCTGGGACCTCTGAGGTAGGTAACAAGAGTCCAGTGAAGGAAAGAAGCAGATGGGACAAACGAAAGCCATGTTAAAAGATAGATCCGATCCCAACATATTAAAAGGATATTCATCGTGAAAATGAAATGATGGAGTAAGAAGGCATATCTGTCTGACTGGATCTGAAACAAGACCAAGTATGTTGCTTCCAGATACCCCATTCCAAAGACGGACGGAGGCTGGAAGTGAGAGGAGGAAGAGCGGCTGTAAGAGAGAACGTAGCTTCTCAGGGACAGAGAAGACAGTGACTCCATGGCAGGGTTAGACAGTGGCATTCACGGTAACAGAACTTTAGTTCATCAGGAGACATGCCAGTCACAACAGGCATGGATTCAGAATGCATGAAGCAAAACTGATGGAAGAAATGGACAAGTCTAGTCCCACATAAAATACCTGGAATCTAGTTAGCTGAGGGCAGCCAAAGCAGCCCCAAATACAACACTAAGAAGGCATGTGCAAGAGCCTTCCCATCTGCTCTCTGGCCGGCCTTCTTGCTCCTTGGTTCCTGTCAGGCAAGTAGTGATCCCTCTGTAGGGCTTGGAATCGAGCCCCTGTTTTATGAAAGACTCTGGCCCCTGAACCAGGCTTTCTCAAATGCAAATCATGGGCTAACTCTCAGACTTAGCTGGACATAAAAAGGACCTACAAAAGTCAGAAAGCAACCAGAGGACTCATACTAAGAGTCATTAAGCCAGTGAGAGATTGGCAGGGCACACAGAACAGAGTCCAGATACAGACCCGTGTATAGGAACTTTGACAGGGACTCTAGAGCGGCATGGTGAGGGCGTGTGTAAAAACAACTCACTGGGGTAGGCAGGGCGAGGGGCTTCAAAAAGCACACGAGTGTTTTGAGATGGACTGTAGGCTTCAATAGAAAGGTCAAAGCTATAAAACCCTTAGGAGAAGATGTAATATCATATCCTTTTTCTTTTTCTTTTTGGTTTTTGAGATAGGGTTTCTCTGTGTAGCCTTGGCTGTCCTGGAAGTCACTCTATAGGGCAGGCTGGCCTCAAACTCAGAGATCCACATGCCTCTGCCTATCAAGTAGTGGGATCAATGTTGTGTGCCACCACTGCTTGGCCTTTTTTTTTTTTTTTTTAAGCATTGGATAATCAAAGATTTTCTAGAAACAATGCCATAAACAAACAACAAAAAACATTGGCCATATTAAAAAAATGGATAAATTGAACTTCATTAAAATGTAGCATCTGTTCTGTGATAAATGCCTTTGAAGATGAATAGGTTGTCCAGTGGCTTAGAGGAAATGCAGTATTCATACTAAAAGACTTTGTCTCACAGCTTCATAGACAACAACAGTCAGTGATTAATGGACACACACTTTGGAAAGCTATTCTAACTAGCGCTGAACACATGAACAGAGATCAGCATCACCAGCCACACAGAGCAAGCTTAGAAGCAAGCATTGTGAAATAATGTTTCATAACAAGCAGATCAACTGAAATCAGTGAGTTCCAGAACACCCAGTATTGGCATGTAATTCTCATCCTGTGGTGATGGGAATGGACTCTGCTGGCCTTGACAAGTTATCTCAGTCACCTTTCCCATTTTACTTACTCTAGAAAATAGTAAGCCCTGTCCACAAAGGCAGACATGAATGTCAGTAGCAGCTTTAAGTGTAATAACCTACAATAGGCAGCACTCGTATATAGGGTATCTAAGCAAACTCTAGTGTATCCTGCCTTCCAAGCAGTGCATAAGAGTCTCGAGACCACAAAGATCAGGTACAGAAGTGTGCACATTCAGTGTCTCTCCATGAACTTTGGGAATGAGTGATAGAATTATTGATCTCTCCTGTTGAAATAAAAGTATCAATTGCCAAGCTAGAGTTCAGGGGTTGACTTTGAGTCACAGGGAAGTCCCCCAAGGTGACAGCAGTGTTCTTGGTCATGATGGAGTACTGGTCAGGTGGATTCACATACCCAAGATTATCAAGCTGTATACATATGGCATGTGTACCTTATATGTTGTGGACTTTACCTGGTCTTGTTTTTTTTATTTCCAAAAACCTCTGTGCCTTGGGGGAATGCTGGTAAGTAAGTACAGCCTCATGTTTTCACCATAAGAGCTGCTTGCTAGAGACTTTCATTGTCATGAACAACACACTGAGATCCTGAGTCCCAAGAAGTGGCTGGGCTTCTGTGAGGAGAAACCTCAGTAAAAATGGCAGGAGGATAAGGACATTTCCCTAACTAAGTTCAGAAAATGGCTCTTAAAGATTTTTTTTTTTTTTGGCTATTAATGAGATTACTGGAAGCATGTTTATAAAAATGTTTGAGGATACATTCTGCCTGTGTTAGTACAGTGGGTCACTGGGGCCGAGGCAGGCAGAGATTTATATTATCCTCACCTCCTCCGGGCCCAGCATTCATGTCATTTCCATGTTAACTCTTGCAGCTGAAGTTTGCCCTCAGGACCTACTTTCCTTACGGTGCTCCCTGTCTCACTGCAGCGCTGTCCCAGCACTCTGAAGGTGAGCTGAGGTACCTCTGTCATAATGACTTGTAGGGAGGAGCATGGTAACCCATGGCTTTGGCCTCCAGGGCCTTCTCTTCCTCCTAGATAGACAATGTGCTTGTCTACTCAAGCTCTTGGGAGTTCCATTTGTGTGCAGTTTTACAGAGAACCTGCTTTGCTTCCCAGGTATGAGGAAAAAGAAGGCAGCCTCTGCTAACAGCTTTGCTGAGGCTGCCAGGGACAGGCTAAGTCAGAATACAACAGTGTCCTTGTTTGTTTTTCCTCCTTTGCTGCAGGCAGCCTTGTACAGAAGACAGATTAAGTGAAGGGTGAGGCCTTGCAATTTGGGGAAGATTTTTTTTTTTCCCTCCAAGGAAAAGATTTTGAAAGATTGGGTAAAATTCTATTGTTAGACCCCAGCCTTTTTTGATTCATCTGCCAATCTTCCCAAGGCCATGCCTGTAATCTACTGGTGTTGATCTCTGACTGTGTCTGTGAGCTCATGTTGAGGGAATGCCTCATCTATGGAGCATAAAGGAGCCTTTTCCCTCTGATGAGACAGTCTGCAGACAAGGCCTGTGGCAGGAAGAGAGGAGGGCTCATGTTTCTGTGCTATGGCCACTGTGGCTTCTTTCCCTGTACTTGGGAAAGATCTGTTTGAGGTAAGTAGACTATCCAGAATTCCAAAGCATTTTACAAAGTCTAAATACCTTTTCCTTTGTCTATAAGATGGAAGTTTTTGCCCATATGGCTTACACAACAAAGCCCTCTCAGATAGAGCTGGGGTCCAATAAGCAGAGTGGCCTCTGGGATGTCTGCATGGTGGTTTTTAACCCTTCTCCTCTACTTGTACCTAGGAGTATTCATGTTCTCTTTTTATTTCTTCTTTTCATTCAGTGGGGACACAGTAGGAAAACTTTATTAGAAAAATAGAAAAGTAAAGACTACAACTGTCTTGGGCCCACTATGTAAGTCTGAGGCCAGGCCAGGCTTGTTGGGAAGCAGTCTGGGTACCTCAGAACACACTGGAGATTAGGTTCTGGAAACCCAGGTCAGTCCTGGCCAATAGCATGAATTTAGGCTGTCTGCCTTCCCATCCCCTAAAGTCAACAAGTGACTTTAAGCAAAACCAAAGAAGCACTGTGTTGATCTGGAGAACAGTTTGCATACCCGTTGCTCTGGGGGAACGTTGGGTATTTTAGTGCTCATCAGAACTGTACTTCACGTTCGTGGTGAGGTCTTGGAGGCATTAAAAAGTTACTGCTAAGCAGTGACCTTCAGGGGCTTCAGGAAACGAAAATTTGGAGGAAATGCTATTTGCCTTCAGAAGCTAAGTCACAGGCTGAGGGAGGGGCTGCTATGTGCCCCAGGTCTGCATTGAGGAGGAACAGTGGTGACCTCTCCACCTCAGGTGTTGTCACGTGGTCGATTATAACTACAGATACATGCAGGTCAGATGTTTAAAGGCAGGTGTGAAATCGGACACGCCTTATCAGCTCCTTTTGCTTGTGTGGTTCTGTGTGCTTTCCCCAGGCCTGTACTGTAAACCTGAAACACCCAGCCTGATCACACCACGGAAAAGCAGTTGAGTGTGATCCCTCTGTATTTTCATGTCACAAATTTGAGATAGAGCCAAAATGTGGTAAAAAAGAAAGACACAGGACATGTGTAGCAAGGCAGTCCAAGTCCTAGGGTAACTATGCAAGGAGTCTTTTATTGACCTGCATACACACCCATGAAAGATATTTGAAACCAGGCCTGGGGGTGTGAGGCTGTAGTGCAGGGTTGCAGTTCTGGTTCCTGGAAGGCAGAAACAGACAAATAGAAAGTTCAAGGCCAGTCTCGGCTACATAGTGAGTTAAGGGCAGCTTGGGCTATAATAGTAAGACACTGTATGAAACAAACAAGACAACAAAAGAAACTTTGAAGTTTGACTCGAGACAGATCCTGCCTGAAGGAAGTATGACATGGGTTCTGTGAATGGTGGGGGCGGGGACATTTCTTTCAGCACAATGCTTTCAGTCTAAGCTTTAGGAGTCTCCCCGTGAGTTTGGCTTTCCTTCAGTTCCCTCTCTGACTTCTCTCCACCCACAGCTATCCCACAGGGACATTGGCTCCAGCCTCTGCTGCACATTTCCCAACTCCTCAGAGAAGCAGTTGAAGACTGTACTCATGGGTAAGCAAAGCCTGACCACCCTTGACCCTTTCACGGGTGGCCTCCCTGACCTTCCTTTGAGCAGGTTGGCAGCTGAAGGCATTGCTGGAGCCTTCCAGACCAACAAGTCTCTCTCTCTCTCTCTCTCTCTCTATATATATATATATATATATATATATATATATATATATTGAGAAATCCTTTGATTTCTCTCCAGAGGCTAAAGAGATGGCTCAGTGAGTCAGAGCACGTTGCTGTTCTTAGAGAGGGCGTAGAGAGTCCTTAGAGAGTTGTTTCCTTGCAACCACAGAAGGTGGCGCACAGCTCCCTGTAACTTCAGTTCCAGAGGTTCTGATACCCTTCCTGGCCTTTATGGCCACTTTTACATGCCCATGCACATACAAACAGGCACACAGATAAATTAAAAATAAGTAAATAACTACGTCTCCAAAGCTATCAGGCCTGTCCTAGAATAAATGATTCTGCAGCATGGCATAGGCCTCTAGGTACTACTCTCCAAAAGTGTTTCTGTGCAGGCTTGCCACCATCGCCATCCTATCGCCAGCCTCCCAGCTTGCCCATGTGGAGAGGCTAAAGGATAGCTCATTGTTTGTTGGCCCACGACCCTCTTGTCCCTCTTTCCTTTGAGATTCTCTGGTCTACTAAGACTGACCACAGCACTGTAGGGACTGCTGGGCCTACATGTGTGATTGAGTGCTTTGGCTGGCAAACTCCTCCTCCCAGTTGAATTCTTAAAACAGCTCAGACAAAAATCTGGTGTTCAGGTGGGGTCACTGAATGTCAGTGCCTGTGTTGTCCCTGGGCCTTGGGGTCTACCTACAGGAAAGGGTTTGAAGCAGATTAAGGCTTTTTTTTTCTGGAAGAGGAGAGGTAAAGGCCAGATAGATCTGTGCTGTGACCTGGGGCTGGCTGCTGCTGAGCTCTGTGAGAAAGCCAGGGAGTCCCTGACCCTTCAGCTCTGTGCAGTCATGGGTTGCTCTCCCTCTGACAGGGATTAAGGAGGTAGCACCTGCCTTCCTTTTCTTTCATTGGCTTTCAAACTTGATTTAAAATATGTAAATCAAGTGTCCTAGGGGCACAGAAGGAAAAAACCATGCTTAGAACTTGGGGGCCCCATAGGCCCAGTGTAGGCACTGCAAAGGCCGTGATTCTCCCGTCCAGATGAAGGTTCCCACCATAGGACTTAGGCTATTCTGCCATTTGTCTCCTCGGGCAATGCTGCCTTGCTGAGACTGTTAGGGCTACACTGATGGAACAGGTTCCACCCTTTAATACACATCACCACCCCAGATCCCAGGGGATGAGAGGATAGCTTGGAAAAAGTTTTGACCTTCCTGCCCACCTGAGTGTCTCCAGGATGACGAAAGAGAGAAATCAGAGTCACTTGTCAGTTAGGTGTATTTCTGCTGTCCTGGAGGCCAGCAGCATTCTCTGACCTAAGGGAGCCTCTTTCTCCTCACCCTGGAGCCACCTTGGTAGCAAGTTGCAGGGTCTTGCTAGACCTTTCAAGCTCCCCCTCAAGTCTCTCTTGGACCCTAGAATCCTATAAGGTCCCTATAGGTACTCAGCATGAGGGCTTGGGATGGTTCTTTTGGTTATCTTGGGATGGGCTTAGGGTGGAACAAAAGTTTTCTGAATCCAGTTTGTTGATCTGAGGGTCTTTTTTTTTCTTTCCAATGGGAAAGAACAATTTAAACTACCAGTTTGTAAACATTAAAGTTGTTTTGAGCAAAGGAAGAAGGGTTCATGTGTGTGTGTCTTGTTCTGTTGCAGGTCTCAGCAGAATCCCTTTGAGAGTTGGTTTTTGTTTGCTCACTTTGGAGGATGGGTTGATCTGGCTGTGGAGGAGCTACTGCTGAGGGAGGAAGCCGAGCCTCCTACAGGCCTGCTGTGGCTCTTGGTCTTCTATTACAGCCCACAGGATGGGAGTCAGCAGAGAGAGCAGAGCATGGTAAGTGTAGGCCCTGCTGTGCTCTCAGGGTTGGGGCCCTGGGAGCGGAGAACAGAAAAGGGAACTTGATTTGGTTTTACTTTTACACACACCCGTCCCAGCCCCCAGTCAGCCACCCAGGCTCAGAGCACTTGTCAGATGTTTTGGTGATGTGTGCACATCCACTTGGGCTGAGCTTACAGCCTGTGACCTTCTTCTGACTCCACAGGGACCTGAGACAAGAGGCTGCCCCAGCTATCAGGCTGATCTTGCTCTGGGCCTTCTGTCTTCAGAGTTATTTGATCTGTTCTCCCCAGTGGCCTCAGTTGCCCTAATTTATCCTCCTGCCTCACCCCAGGGCTCTATACTCTAGCAGATGCCATGCAGGGCAACAGCTGCTCTGAGAAGTACCATCCCAAGTCAGAGACTGGCTCCTCAGGCTCCTGAGCCAATCAGTGTCTTCTCTCGCCCCCCAGCAGCCTGACTAGTCTACTTCCATCTCACCACTTTCCCCAAATCAGTCAGACTCATACTGAGGTAATCACATGACTTAATCATTTGGGTCATCTAAACAAGGTGTCGATGTGCAGCAAAGACGAGACGCTGTTAGTTATGTAGAATGTCGTTGTCTCAGGGAGCCATGCTTTCATTAAAGCTTTGCCACCTCCCTGCAGATATTTATGCTGGCTTTAAAAAATGTCAATCTCAGTCTGGAGAGATGGCTTAGTGGTTAAGAGTGCTGACTGGATTTTCCAAAGGACTCAGGTTCAATTCCCAGCATCCACATGACAGCTCAAAACTGTCTCTAACTCCAGTTCCAGAGGATCCAACACCTTCACACAGGTATACATGCCAGCAAAACACCAATGCACATGGGGGGATAAACCAACAAGCCTTCAGTCTCTAGTGCCTTTTGTTGACTTTAGTAATAAAAGGAATCAGTCTCAGTGTGAGTAGAACAATGCTCCTGTTTGTTCCAAAGTCAGAGGCTAGTGCAGTCTTGTATTTCATTTGTTCAAAGCAGCAGTCCTCAACTTGTGTGTCATGACCCCTCTAGGGGTGTCAAAAGATCCTTTCATGGAGATCACCTAAGACCATCAGAAAAAAACAGGTATTTACAGTATGGTTCATTATGTAACAAAACTATAGTTCTGAAGTAGCTGTGAAAATAATTTTGTAGTTAGGGATCACTCCAACTTGAGGAACTGAATTAAAGGGTCACATTAGGAAGGTGAGAACCACTGGTGTAAGGGCTTCCCTCCCTACTAGGGTAAGTATGAGCCTTGGAGTTTTAAAAAGTTGAAATCTGAGGATGATATTGGATTAGAACAAAGTGTTTTAAAGAAGTTATCATCTACATATGTATTTGAAGATTGCTGCTTAATTCAAAAGAAAACTCTCTTCACTTTAAAATATCACGTTTGGACTGGTAAGATGGCTCAGCAGGTAATGCCACTTGCAACCAAGTCTGAAGACCAGAGTTTGAGCCCCCAACACACATAGTAGAAGGCTGAAACATATCCTCTGACTTTCCCACACACGTTGTGTCACACACACACCCACAAACAAAATAAATAAATAAAATAAAAATAAAAATCATATTAAACTGATTAGGGATGATCCTAGTTCACTCATCTTATTGTTGGTAGGACGATTCAGGTGTGTGAAGCACTTGTCATTTCTAAAGCCCTTTCATTTGCAGTTTGTATTGGATTCCGTGGGAACTAAATTGGTAGATATGAGTTGTTAATTTATATGAATCATAGATACTCACAGAGACTGAGTCTTGAAATACAAAGAGTATCTTGTAAGATTTAATGTATAGGGGCCAGCAGGATGGTTCAGTGAGTAACTGCACCAGCCACCAAGCCTGACAGCCTGAGTTTGATCCTGGTGCACATCATGGAAGGTGAGAACTAACTCCTAATGTTGTCTCTGACTTCCATACATGCCTTGGTAAGATGTACACACAAGTTTAATTTTTTTCTTTTTAAAATAGATTTAATTTCTAGACAGTTTTTCATTGGTGTGTTTTCCTGCTAACTAACCTGGACTCAGGAGTATTTCTCATACTTTATAATAACTATGCCTTGGTCTTACATGGGGTGATTGGACATCTGAATAAAAGCAGGTTTCTCCATTCAGAGTAGTTCACTGTTGTCTGTCTTGACTCCTTAGCTGGCCACTCAGAGGCAGCCCCTGCCTAGTCCTAGAAGCCAGAGTCTCCCATTGCTATGCCTTGGTGTCTGAGCAGAGGCGCTGGTGTGTGCCACACTCCAGAAAGGCGTCTTCCTGAGTATTAATGGAGCATTTTGTGTGCTGGGTTTGGGAGCTTTAACGTCTTGATGGTCAGCAGGAGGCTGAGTACAGGCTGAACTGTGTCACAGTACACGGGAATCGATGGATTCTGGAGTTTCCTGGTGTTTGTGCCTTTGCTTTAACTTAAAAGCAGTAAGTCAGTTAGTCACTTGGCTGCAAGTGCTATGCTGACAGTCTCCTCTGCTGATCATACTTGGGTACAAAGCATATTTGTCCTACCTGGGTAACACCTGCAACTGTGTTCATCTGCTTTGGCTAACTGAACTGGGTCATACATTTTTTTTGCGGGGTGGGAGAAGGGTTTCAAGACAGGGTTTCTCTGTGTAGTCCTGGCTTTCCTGGAACTCACTCTGTAGACTAGACTGGCCTCGAACTCAGAAATCCACCTGCCTCTGCCTCCCAAGTGCTGGGATTAAAGGCGTGCGCCACTGCCTGGCGATTTTTTTTTTTTTAAAGACTGTATTTAATGTACTCTTGGGCTTAGTTTGGGACTCAAACCCTTCAGACACTGTCCTGTCATTTGTAAGAATCTTTCTGGAGAGGCAAAGGTTCACACAAAGCTGCTTGCAGATGGATGGACATCAAAGCAGAGTCCATAGCTGCAGGAACTGACCTAGCCTGAGCTCAGTATTCTGTGAGCGGTGATTATCCCAGCCATGTACTAGCACACTACCAGGAAGAGTCCCATTGCCAGATGTGCTTAGGCCTGTAAACTGTGCACGGCGCACTGTGGAAGTGTGAGAGAGGAGCAATAACAGTCACTCCCAGTGCGTGGAGCACAGGTTGCTTGTGTCCGTCAGATGATGCTGAGCGATAGGCTCTTTTCCCATTCTATATTCCTCATGTTTCCCAGAGGAAGCAAAAGTAAATCTTTATAATATAGAATGAAAATACTTTATGAAGAAAAAGGGCTTATCTTTCACTTCAGAGAACACACATCTCCCCTATTGAAGCTTCTAGACCCAGAAGGCATGTGAGAGGGAAGTTGGTGTGGACAGACAGGATTGAATTTGGGGGATACACGTCAATAAGAGGGGAGAGGTGAGACTTCTCCAGATGCCACCAACTGAAGCGGTAGCCACCCTGGGAACACTGCTCCTCTCAGTGGGAGAGCCCTGTGGTACCTTTCTCATGGTTACCCTTGTGATCCAGAGAGCTCACACAGTGCTGCGTGAGACAGGTGGCACTGAATGGACCTGAACTTGCAGGTGGGAAGCAGCTCTCAAGAGACCCACAAAGTCAGTTGTGGGAATTCTCTGAACAGGACAGAACATGGAAGTGATGTTCTACACTGTATCTGCCTCAGAAGCAGGAGTCTCAGCATGAAATAAATATTTTTTATGCAAAAACAACCCACGGACCTAGAACAACTACTGTTATTATGTTGGTTCCACAGCTTTGTGCCCTCTGCTTAAGCTGTGACTTGTAGGAACAACTGTCCCAGTGTTTACAACAAAACAAACGAGCTTGTGTGTGTTCGGCCTGTGCTTCCCTCACATAGCCCAGGCAGGGGCAGCCCTGCATTCTTATCAGCACTGCCCAGTGGGGCCTGGGACTCTAATTGATTATGACTTATGGTCAGAGGTCTTCAAGGGGCCTTTTGTTTTTTCCCACAGTAAGAAAATTCTGACTCTTTCTGCTGAGGACTTGCCTTCATTTCCTTCCATACAAAAAAAGGTCAGGTCCTGGCATGATGCCCTGGCTGCTTAGTGGGCAAAATAAAAGAAAGGCAGGAAATTTCCATTACATCCATTTGGGTTTATGTGGAGCTGTGTGTGAACTAGCCAAGTTGGGTACCTGGCTGTTCCTCACTCTGGAGCTTGAAAGCATCAAGTCAGTCCTAGAGTCTCTCATGTCCTAGTCTCTCTAATGTCAACCCTCTGAACTTGTATTACCCAGGTAGAGCTGAAGGTATTAGTCAACCGTCTCCTGAGGCTGCTCAGAAGCGGCCCCTTCTCAGCTGTCGATCTGCAGGAGGCAGCAGAGAGCCCCAGTGGAGACCCCAGACCACCTGTACGTGGACAGCTGGTCAGACGACTTCTTCTTAGTCTCTTGCTCTGGACCCCAGAAGGCCATGCGATTGTCTGGGAAGCTGTTACCCACGTAAGTTGCTCCCTTTTTCCAACCTGTACTTAAGTTTACACTCTTTGTGAAAGGTAGATTGTCTCCTTAAGGTTCCTGGCTTTTGAGATCACAGGCCCAGGATGCTGCCCCACGGTCTGGAGATCAACACGGACACAGCACAGACCCAGAGCCCACCTGTGCTGTACAGAGGCACACGGAGGGGAAGGCATGCCTGTAGAAAGGAAGTCACCTTGTACACACACTTGCAGGTGCTGCTGGCACCACCCACAGTGGGAGAGCTGGGTTTCCTGAATCCCATGTTATGGTCACACTCTGCCATGTCTTGGGGAGAGAAGTCCAGCTCCAGAGACAACATGCTCCTAAGTAGCCACAGTGCTACTCAGTGTTAACAGGGCAAAGAGCTTACTTCAGAAAAAGGATTGTTGAGTATATTAGTTTTCTTGTTGCAGTGACAAAATCTGAGGAAAACAACTACAAGGAAGAGTCAAGAGGAGTTATGTGATTTACTTCTACTTAGCTTAGTGGTGCTGGGCCCACCCATGGTCAGGCAGATCTCTGTGGCAAGAATGTGTGGCAGTAACTGTCCACCTAGGGCTCACAGAAAACATGGATCGAGATATCCCTAAGGACTTCCCCTGTGACCCACTTCCCTCAGTCCCTGCCTCCTCCAGTTCCAGAGCCGCCCAGGGAGTACCAGCAGCCAGGCATCAGGTCTAGCTTATGAGTCTTTTGGAAAGACAGCTGTCAAAGCCATAACAATAGTTAGAAATTCTTGTAGAAGCCCACATGGCGTGATGGCTTTGTAAAGGGGTCAGTCAGAAGTGAGTCACATCTGTGACACAGACCTTGTAGTGATAGTTTGCGTATGACAACAAAAGGAAAAGACAGATAAATTGGACTACACAAAAGTTTAAAACTTGTGCATGGAAGGATATCAAAGTACAGGGTGATTCAGGAATGGGAGAAAGCCAGGGTTAGGATGCACCAGGTGAGAGTTACGTGTTCAGGATACAGCCGACAGCAATGCTGAACCAGCTAGTGAAAGATGAGTTGAAGGGACAGGACAGACACTTCTCCAGGAAGCCGAGCAAGTGCTCAGAAGCACCTGGGAAGAGACCCATGGCACTGTTGCTGCCAGATCACACACCTAGATGGTGGCTACTGTAGAACGAGTAAAGCAACATTGAGAATCAGGGTGGCATCGTGAGGCCTTTCCACTAGGGAACGCTACAGTGCTACAGCTACTCTGAAGGACATAGTGATCCTGTCCCCAGGTCTCCCCAAGAACTGATGGCAGAGGCTCAAATGGGCATCTGTGTCTTGGGATCTGTGCTGTTGACAGCAGCAAGAAGAAGAAGTGCATGCCTGGATAGACACAGGTGCTTGTGCATGCAAACCATGCATTACCCTTTGTCCTCGGAAAGGAAGGCACTTTTGCCACCTGTTACAACATGGGTGAACCTTGGAAGCTTTGCGCTATGTGAAATCAACTAGTTGCAAGGAAACTCTTACGGGCATCCACCTGTGTGAGTTCTTTGGAATAGCCTGATTCACAGAGACAGAAGTAGACCAGAGGCTTCACGGGGCTGGGTGGGCAGGCAGTATTTAACTTGTGCAGTGTCTGGAGATGGGTGGGGGTAATGGTCATACAATATTGTGAATGTAGGTGGTACAGGCCTGGAATCCCAGCATATGAGATGCAGCAAGGGGATCAGAAGTTCAGGATCATCCTTGGCCACATGTGAGTTGGAGGCCAGCCTGAGCTACAAGAAGTACTATCTCAAAAGAAACCAAAGCCGGCGGTGGTGGTGCACACCTTTAATCCCTGCACTTGGGAGGCAGAAAGAAACCAAAAAGGTGAACCATAACATTGCCAACCATTGAAATTTTATTTTCAAATTTTAAAAAATTATTAACATTATAAATATATATATCTTGATGAAGTTCTACATACAAAATAAAAAGTAGAACTCATGCAGCCAGCTACTCCACTCAAGAAAGGGCTATGCCCAGAGCCCCACCTGGTGTCGGTCTAAATGTGAACACTAGGAAGGAAAGTCAGGAGGCAGATGTGTCCCTGCCAAGAACCCTCTACCTGTCAGAGCACTGACCTCCTGTGCCTGCCCTGCATCGGGGCATCTCAGGGCTGGCCCAGCAGAAGAATATATTCAGAAGTCTACTGAGCATAGTCCAGTCCTAAAACAAATACCTTCAACAACGTGGCACTGAGGGCCTGTCACCAAGACAAATGTTGCCTCGTCATACCTTCATCTACCATGTTGGGTGAGGGGAATGTTGGACAAAGTATTGCAGTTATGAGTAGGTCCTGACTCAGTAATTGCACCTGAAAGTCCCTCAGCTACACCTTGTGCTGCATACATAGTGTACAAAGTCACAGGTGTGTTAATTACATTGACTGGGGATCAGTTCACAAAGTGGACAGAACAATTATCAGCAGGAAACATCTCAGCGTATAGTCCACCTGCCTTGGGCTTATCAGCCAACCAGATCCCCTGCCAGGTCTGCTGCAGCAGCTCTGCCTGTAAGCTTCTTCCTGGGCAGGAGTCAGGCTAACATGGACAGTAACTTGGTTTGGTCTCTTGAATTTCCTGTAATGTTGATGTGTAAAAATGCCCTGAGAAAAGCAAGGGGAGGAGGTTTATTCTAGCTCACAGTTACAGGGTGCAGTCCATCAGATGCCTAGAGTACAGAGAAAGCCGTACACTGCTTCCTCCAAGGAGTGCTCATTCCAGGCCCGAATCAGGCTGCCAGGTGCTATCCTTGCAGACATTAACAACTGTCATTAACACACAGCCTTCCTTTGGAGGAGGCTTGGCCCCAGGCTTCAGTTCAGGTAGCTGGGCTTTCGGCCCCCATCCTAGTCAATGGCAAAAGTCATCTATCACATGCAGCTTAGCCTTTTGCAAAAAGGCACTTCTGAAAGAGCAGTTGTGGGTGTCACTACCTGAGGACCATGGCCTTAGGGCAGATTATGAATGTAAACTCAGAGCTGGCATAGAGCCACTTCCAGGAATGTGGTCTAGCCTCTGTGTCAGCAGCGAGCTTTGAAGATCAGATCCCACTTCCTTAGGCCCTCCTGCTACCCTAACATTCTCCAGTAGGAGCCTGGGGTGTGGGGGAGGTTGGCTCCTGGTCCTCTCAGGAGCTTCTCTTTCCGGCTTTAGCTTTCTGAGTTGCCATGGTCCTCAATAGCCATCTGCTCTGGCTTTCTCTTCTCTGCCCTGACTGCCACCCACAAGCTTGCTCCCTCACTGGTGCTAGGCTGTGTTTGGAGCCTGCTTCATCCTGTCTGCCCTCCTTGCACTTTTGTGAACCTCCTCATCCTCTGCTCCACATCCTTCCCATCAGGCTGGCTGCAGTGTGAGATCAGCTCTAAGAGTTCTGCATTTACTGTGATTCGACTCCCTTGCACATACTGCAACAGCTCAGGCCTGAGAAAGATTTGAGGTTAGGCTGTATAGCGACTACCTACCTGCCCTTGATTGGGCAGCAGTCTGGGCAGGGTCTAGACATACATTAAGTCTTTTAGGTACTTAGGAAGGACAGGGGCTGTGTCTAAGGTCATGAGCACCATGCGTCTGGGTCAGATGCCCAGAGCCTACAGAAGCTGCCAGGCCACCTCAAGCCCCGTTACCTTCAGCAGCATGATCACAGTATGCGGATGTTGCGATTGCAGCTCCCCCAATCTGTGTTTCACTTTACTGCTGGTCAGAGATCAGAAGGCCAGGAATGAAGAGTTGCCTAGGCTATGGGCCATCAAAAGCTCAAAGTCACAATTAGGGTAAATCTAAGGTCACTCAAGAGAGAAGTCTGGTGAAACAAGAGGAAGCTGACCTGGGGCTAAATCGGCAGGCTCTGTATGCACCAATACACAACAAGTGTGTGTCTTCCTCCACACTCAGCTTCTTAAAGCTGCTGCACCTAAAAGGAATCCCAGTTAGTGCCCTACACACGCGCAGATCATGTGCCAGTCTCAATCTCCCCATCATCTCTCCTGAGGTTCTTAGGAACGAAAGTACTGATGCCAACGAGCAAGAAAGTCTCAAGACTGATGAAAGTCAAATTACTAACCACCCTGCCTGCTGCCCTGGAAGTGGATAGTCCAGGAATGTCAGCTTAAGGCTGCTTGTGTGAAAGTCAAGTAACAGATGCCCTCTTGCTCCTCACAGTACATCCCAGAGCTGTGAGAGTGTGCTGGGATGTCCTTGCTGCCTCTACAGTGCTTGTGTGCGGCTCTGTGAGCCTAAGACCAGCTGGGGCCACGTGGGGAGGTTGGTCATCAGGAAGGGCCCCCCACCCCAGACACACATGCTTTGACAATTACCTTGTAAACAAGGCAGGAGTGACCCATGCTTCCCCTGGAGCCTTCTGCTGAGTGTAGGGTCTCGGGGTAGCATCCTCATCTTTCCTTTCTTCCCTTATTGCAGATGGCCCACACGGATGCCGTAACCCATGAGATTATTGGCTTTCTCGACCAGACCTTGTATACATCACGTCATCTTCGTACGGAGGCCTCAAGAAAGCTGGCCAGAGAGCTCCTAAAGGAGCTGCAAGCTCAGGTCTAGCAGGCAGCACAGAATGTGTGGGCATCTGTCTGTTGAAGTTCCCACAGTGGGTGAGATACCATTTCTGAGGCAAGAACAAGTGAGAGTGGTTGGACATATTTGTGCCCTGGCCTGCTCGAGTGATGTGCCACCTCCCATGCATGCTGTACGGCTTGGCCCAGGTGGTCCATGAGGATTATGAGGGAAAAGCCCAGGCCGCCTGTTATGTTCCAGTCATTCACGATAAGAGCTAGCACTTATCACTTAAGAGTGTGCTGACCCCCTTTGTGCTTCTCACTCTGATGAAGTTCCCAGTGATGTTGGGGGGATGCCCAGTAGCAGGAGACATGAGCCCTGCAGTGGGTGCGGCTGTACCATACAGATGAGCACCTGCCTCACCAGCGAATGTCGCTCAGTGAGGCTTTTGTTCCTCAGTGCAGAAATGCTGCAAGGCACCCACTGTAGTGGAAGGAACAGAGGTGGCCAGAGAAGGGTCATTACTTCCTCCTCCTCTAAACCTCCCAAAGGCAAAAATATCTGCTTCCTGGGTGACCTATGTCTGGGTGAACAGGATTTAGAAACAGAAAGTGAGCCCCTGTCCTGCACTTGCTGTGGGTGGGAAGGATGGACGAACCTGTCAGTTTTCTAGTGAGAATGTACACAAGTAAGCAGTGTGGGCAGAGAAGACCCCACGCTGTGACCCTGCTATGAGCCCTCACCCCATGTGCAGACCAGCTTCAGCTCTCACAGCAGGACATTGATGGCTGTGCTTAGGCTGTGTAGGGGGATTGTGGCGTAAAGTCATGAAGGGCCTGGGTTTTCTCTTGCATTTGCACATCCAGGCTCTGCCAGAGAAAACACTGACCAGCACATACGCGGTGGGTTTGTCTTTTACCCACCTGCCAATGGGCCTACAAGTGGAGTGGAGCTGGACTTTCTACCTTTTCATTCTGAATAAAAACTTGTACTTAATTTGATATTCAGACCC
>JADRCD010172953.1:0-10318 GCA_019843815.1 Montemys delectorum | reverse complement strand
TTTTTACAACTTGGAACATAACCTAAAAAAGTTGTCAGGGAGCTAAGTGGGTTTATGGGACAGAAGAGAGTTGGGTGTGTGTGCTCAGAAGGGGGACAACGAGGGCTCGGATGCCATGAATCTCAGGAAGAGGACGTGGAAGGGTTAAGGGGATGGGGACAGTGGCCTCCTAACCCTTGCTGAGGCTTGTACCCACTCACCCGTGCCTGATAACGCTCAGGCCGTGAAATGAAGGTCTGGAGCCAGGGGCACAGGGCTCCAACATCTGGATGCCCGGTGAGTGGAGGGCCTGGGCTTGGGGGCAGGTGAAGTCGGGTGGGTTCAGAGTCTGCCCGTCTTCCATAGAGTTTTAGCCTTGTAGTTTTCCCTCCAATATAAGCATCTTGGGTGTAGGAGACTTCACTTTCTCACTGAAGGGAGCTGGTTACCCACGAGGTTCTTAATAAACACTTGCTGAATAGACACATGGATAAATGAATGAATGGTGTTTGCTTCTCAGGTGCACTAACCTGAGAACCTAGCTAGACTTTTAAGAAAGCCCCCTATGGTCACCCTCCCGCCCACGGCTTTTTCCATCCAGCTGGAGGGAGGGCGGTGTGTGTGTGGGGGTAACTCACTGTTACAAACCTAGAGCCTCACCCAGGCCCTATTGCAGAGCAGGGGCTCAGCCAACAGCTGCTGAATGAATGAACCCCATAGAAAGCCTTCTCACCCCGAATTTGCTCTCAGCAGTTAGGGAGCCTTGCATGTCTCTTTTTGACTCCTCTGACCTTCCCATCGTATAGGATGAAATGCACAGCCAGACCCTGTGACCTGAAACTCAACATGGGGGGATCAGGCATCTTCTGGGGTTGGCATCATACTTGGTGTCCTTGGCAGGCTATCTCGCTGTTTTTTTTTTTTTTTTTTTTTTTTTTTTTCTCCTATCCCCATTTCTCACGCTGATGTGTGTGGCCAGTCAATGGAACTCGTTATCTTGTCATTTCCTACTGTCGCCGTGTTTACGAAGAGTCCCCGTGGGCTCTGGGTCTTCCTTGTCTCGCTATCTCAGATCCACTTGTTCATTTCTGAAGAGGCAATGGCTTCTGGGGTGAATGGGGAAAAAGTCCAAGTAGCGAGTGTGCTGCGGCTCACCCTTAACAAGATGGCAGGAAAGGGCTGCAGGCCTGGCTTGGGGGCCAGCTGACTCTGTGACCTTGCGCAGGGCGACCTCAATCACTCCATCTCTCAGAGTCTTATGTCTGGCCCTTGCAGATCTTTAATTCCCTGTCGATGCGCAGGGACGGTGCTGGTGGAATTGGAACGGTTTTTAAGTTGTTATGTGCTTCCCAGGGAAATTGTAGCTGTTTTCATTTTAAAACTTTTCATTTAAGCTCTGGTTCTGAGTGTAAACACAGCACTAGCTACAAGGAATTCATATTTTGTGATTTATTGGGAATATTATTATGGTATCAGGAAAAGGTAGTTTTTTTTGTTAAATATGTTTTTAAAAGGCTTGCTGCATTCTTAAGCATGATTTTATTATATCTTCAAGCAACTTTTTTTCCCCCATGAAGAATATATCTGTGATTTATAATGGGCCTTCACTACCAGAGCTGGTCACGAGCATATTCTGTGGTGTTACATCATCCCCAAAGAGTACTCTGGCCATGGGCACTTCCAGGCTTCTAAGCATATTGCAAAGGCTGAGCTGTTAAGTTCTTTCTAGAAATCAGGGCTGCTGGAGACTAGCCATATTATGTCCAGTCATGCAGCAGGAAGCTGGGGAGAACAGGGAGTGTATGGGATATACTGATCCAACTCTCTTGTCATTTATGAAAAGGCGATGGGGGTCCAGAATGGAGACGGTAATTCCTGGAAGGATTCTGTGCAGAGCCTGTCTGCCCCTTGCCCACCCAGCACGCCTTGCCTGGTCCTCCAAGTGTTTCCTTCACCCAGCCACACAGCTGGTTCCCTTAGGTCATGACTTGTTTCCATGGACCCCCTGGTGGAAGGGTCACAGCTAATCCAACACTCCGACCAGCATGTACTTGCTCAGACACCCCTCCCCCACTAGCTAGTATCCAGCAGAGAGTTTATTGGCATAATTTCTCCAGAAAAGAGGCTGGAAGACTTAGCAAGTTCAAACTTAAGCATTTTTTATCAACAGTCCCCAAGGGCCACCCTTTCCCTTCCCGTCACCACCACCAATCCAATAAGGCTTTTGTAACCATAGGGAATCAGGTTGTACAAAGCAGCAACAGCACAGGCCAAATCAGCAGGCACGTGATACATTACTGAATCAACTGAGCAGGCAACCACCTGGAAGCCATCTTTGTTAAGGGCAAAATAAGAAGCTCACGAAGATACAGAAATGACTGGACTCTCTCGGCTCTTCTGATGGAATGAGGGGTGGGGTAGAAGAGATACGTTTCCTTTTCTGTTTTCTCAGAAAACATGCAAAGAAAGGCTTCACCAACAACTAAGGTCCCATCAGTATCTCCCAAACTTCCCTTTTCAAAGATGGCCACCCCTGCTGTCCGTTCGAAGGAGCACATGGCAGATCTACTGGGTGTGGAGAGAGGTAGGCAGCAGGAGAGATATGGTTTTCCACAAAGGTTGTTAGATTTTTTTTTTCCTTTATTGATGGGATTTAAAGTGCATATAATTGAAGGCAAAGTCCCAGGCCTAGAGAAAGATATGAGGCCTGAGAGAGAGGCTCAGAGAGTCTAAAGGCAGCCGAAGAATACCCACCTAAAAAGGCCACTTGAGCTGCAAAAAAAACAAACAAAAACAAAAAAACAAAAACAAAAACAAAAACAAACCAAAAGGGCAGGGAGGTAGAAAACGGGGAAGAGACAAAGGGTTGGTTGGGAGGAAGGAGAAGACAAACACTAATTCAGAAAGTGTCTGCCAAAGGTGACTTAGAGGAGCTACTGTCTACCCAGCTATGAAGACACCACTAGGTTGGAACACTTGCTTCAGGAACCATGAGTAGAGGGATAACGTTAAGACCAGAACACACTGCCCTGGGGCCCTTCTGGTGGGACAGCAGTGTTAGGGCCTCTCCAAGCCTGGCATGGTCTCCTCTGGAGAACTAATGTGAGTCTAGGAGCATCTATCAACCCCGAGGGGAGGGGGGGGATGGAAGGGCGAATGACTGTGGCCTGGAGCCCACTCAGAGCCACCCATCCCTCCCTGCCAGTCCCTAGCACAAGGCATTTGTCTTTTGCGACTGAACGTGGCCAGGGTTCCACTTACCCACACAGGCTGTGCCGTCTTCGTTGGGTTCGTAGCCACGATTGCATCTTTTATTGGTCCGGCACCTGTAGCTTCCATAGGTGTTGACACACACAGGTTTGTCTCGAGGGCATACGAATGGGAACTGGATGCATTCATTGGTGTCTGCAAGGCAAGGGAACCACTCACCAGGGATGTGTGGGCAGTGTGTCCTAGCTTAGGGTCCGTCTGCCCACTGATGTGTGACCCTGGGCATGCCCCTTGCTGGGCCTCTCTCTACTTCAGTGCCTTTGGATAGCTTCACCTATCCTGAACCTGTGCATACTGGGAGAGCTCAGGCTTGGTCCGGGGTCTCTTCTATACACGGCACTTTCTCTAGATAAACTCTTTATACATGGATGAATCTAAACTTCCTGCCTTCAGCCATAACCTCTCCTTGGGGCTCCAAGCTCATGAATCCAATAACCAACGACCTAGATGGCAGTTCCACCTGGATGCCTAATCCACACCTCAGACTGATCATTTCCAAAACGGAACTCTGATTTCCCTCAGCCCTTAAGCCTCTTCTGCCCTGTTTCCATCTTCTTCCACAGTTCCATCCGTCCTGCCACCAACTGCTCAGCCACACCAGCAGAAATCAGAGTCATTTCCAGATCCCCCCTTTCCTCAGCCCAGGGTGCAATCCCACAGTGTGTGGTGGGGGTCCTATCCACTCTGCCCCACGTCTCAGTCTGTCTGCCTTCCTCACTCTGCCACCACCCTATACCCAGCCCCCACGGTCTCTTGTCTTACTGGCCTCCTGGCTTCCATGTTCCCCTCCAGCCTGCAGTTCAGCAGCCAGACTGATCTTTTAAAGATGTGAATGACACCAGGACACTGTCTTGCTTAGCTTCTGAGGGCCTAAGAGCAAAGTCCAGACTCCTTCCTAGGGCCTCAAACCCCTCCTTGAACTACGCGGTCTGCCTCATCTCTGTCGGAAGGGCGCCAGTGACATGCAGTCTCATGACAACCTCACACCCTTTGCCTTTGTTCTTCCTCTGACAGGAAAGCTCTCCCACCAGCTCTTCCTACGGCTGGTCCGTCTATTCCTTGAGGTCTTAGCTTAAAAAGTCCTTTCACCAGTGGTATTTTCTGATCTCTCTGCCGAGTCCCCAGAGAGCATCTTGCTGACGGGGTTCTTAACCCACTTTCTCATGCTGTGTAATCCCGTGTTTGAGGTCTGACCCTCTCTACCAGGATGCAGAGGTAAGATAAGGTACTTGGCTGCATCCTCAGAGCCTGACACGGTGCTTAGGATCATGTAGGAGGTCTGTTGTGTGACAGAAAGGAGTACTATGCTAGGGCTGGGGTCTCAAAGGGTCCTCTCCGCATGCAGAGAAGGACCCGAGGTGTTCTGCACCTGTGCTGTCCATCTGAGCAGGATGAGAACACGGACTGTATGGGAGAGTCATGCCTCCCTCTGTCTCCCTAAACCCCTAATTTTTATACTTCCTCATTTTGCTCTCCTATGCCCAGGCAGCATCCTCCATGGTTACACTGCCTCTCCTTTCTGTGGCTGTCCTACACATCATAACATCCCTCCGGTCCCAGACTGACCTCAGTTTCTCTAGCCTGCCTTCTGATCTGTCCCAGATAGTGTAATACCTCTCTTGGTTCCACCCTGCTCATTCCATCCCTGGTCCCACATATGGCCGTCAACGGTGCGCCACTCTGTTGCCTTGGAGCTCCACAATAGTGGGGCCCTGTCTAGTTTTCTCTGGGTCGAAGGAAGAAAGAATCCTTGTCCTAAGTCCTCACTGCGAATCATCAGGATGTAAGGCTACTGGGTAAGATCTCCTGGATGCTGGACTGCTAGACTATCCCCTTCATAGCATATTGGGAGACTTTAGAAAGCCATGAGGGGCTGGATCCATGGCTCAGCGGTTAAGAACACTGGCTGCTTGCTCTTCCGGAGGTCCTGAGTTCAATTCCCAGTAACCACACGGTGGCTCACAAGCATCTGTAATGGGATCTGATGCCCTCTTCTGGTGTGTCTGAAGACAGCTACAGTGTACTCATATAAATGAAATAAACACATCTTAAAAATTAAAAAAAAGAAAGTCATAAGATCCTTGCTGAGCTGGCATCTGGTGGCTATGAGCTTCCCCTGTGCTGGACCAGGCTGCAGTACCCTGTCTGCACCGAGATCACACTCCAGCCCTGTTGGGCCCACATGCCTTCCTCAATCAGCTCCCCCTCCGTCTCTCTCTCGCTCCTCACTGGCTGCTCCCCAGGCTGGCCGTGGAATGTTTCTGCTTTGCCTTGGCCAGGGTGAAGCTTAGCCATCAGGGTCTCAGTGTCTGTGTGACAATGTGTGCCATGCCCAGGTTCGTTCTGATATTTGTGGCAGGCAGGCCCTGCCAATGCCCAGCAGTGAACTGAATCAGCCTGCAGTTGCTAATGTCACTTTCACCTTGGTGAGTCATTGCATCACTGTCTTGGCATCTGGAGCCCTAAGGACGGATGGCACCTTCCTTTCCCTATCTTTCTAACCCCCGTCTGCATTTTGGGCCTTGGCAGGTCGGGTTGACAGTTCCCAGGAAGATCCCAGCCTCTGCCCCGTCCTCCTCTGGTGCCTATAGGCAACTCACCCATGCAATGGCCATTGTCCTGCTGGGAGAATCCTTGGCCGCACTGCAAGGTGGGCAGAAGCAGAGACACTTGTGAGTTGAGAGGCCTCATCTCAGTCCCCTCCTGGTCACAGTAACAGAGTAGCTGTCACCCTGACTGCAGCTCCAGAGGTGCTCTTAGTCTGGGCCTGAGGGGAGCCCCTCCCTCTTATTCTAGCCTTGAGCTAAGAATGGAGAGAGATGGTGTGGGTAGGGGAAGGCAGAACAGATGTAAGCCACACTCTCCCTGTAATTGAGATCTATGTACTGCAGACAAATCTGAAACTTGACCAGAGCTAACCTCTCAAAAATCTCCAGAACTCTGGTGTATGGTTTGAGCCTCATCCAAGGACTGGAGGAGGCCTCTTCAGGTATTCAGAAAAGACCAAAACTAGGAACCAGTTCTTAACACAGTGCACAACTGGATATGTAACCTTAGCTGGCCTTGGGTTCATTCTCTGGGCCTCTGGTTTCCTCCTCTGTAAAATGGGTGCACAACCCTCACAACCTTGCTAACCCTCAAGGATTCTGTGAGAAGTTGAAGAGATGCGGGTGTGTTGTGTTGATGGAGAGCTCATCTGAAGCCTGCCCTTTGCGGAGACCACCTCTATTACTCTGTTATTCTAGAGGGCAAGTCCATAGCTTTACCCCTTGGATCATGGGTGATGCTTGCTTTTTTGTTTGTTTGTTTGTTTGTTTTGCTTTTTGTTTGACTATGTGGCTCAGAGGCTTTGGCCCACCTCTAGTGGGGCTGTGTTCTGAAGTTTGCCCTCATCCCGGGGATAGAGGATCTCCAACACCGAGTTCATCTCCTTGCTGGTCACACTTCGGCTCACCATCTTGCCATCTGGCCACGTCACCTCCACGCTGCTGGCTTCATCCTGTCCTGTGGAAGGAAGGAGAGGGGTCAGGAGCATAGGAGAGAGGGCCTCTTGGAGTACCCACATAACTGCGTTAACAAAGGTAGTAACTGATGACATACTCTCCTAAGGACGGTGGGGATGAATGAGAAGCCTCCTCCTTGGGTCCATTCTGTCCAGTTGACCATTCTTTAGTGATGGGAAAGCCCAATGTCTGCCCTGTTCAGTGCACTAGCCACTGGCCACGTGCAGGATGAGAGTTTAGCATTTTACTTAATTTAAATTTACATCTCAACTGCCACACGATGCTAGTGGCTACCATACTACAGCATTCTAGGCAACAGAACAGGCATCAGGAGGTCAAATTTGGGGAGCTGTATGGCTTGGTGAGAAGCAGGCTGATTTCAGAACCAGGGGTTCACATCTTGGCTGTCACTTGCTTGGTATGCTGAAAGAACATGATGGGGGATCAGGTGGCTGGGAGTCCTGGGGATAAATCCTAGCTCTCTAGCCAACTCAGGTGACCTTCTGAGCATGCCTCACATTTCTATTTCTGGAGCTCTGCTAGAACCAAGCCCCTTTCCTGTCACCGGGAATATCTCCTCATAGGTTTCCCTGTCCATCTGGGAGGCGGGCAAACAGACAAAGAAATAAATCATGGCGCATATAGACATGCTTTGTGAAGAAAGGACAAGGAGTCATCGGGGGTGAGCCAGATCTTGTTCAGTGGTCAGGGTCAAACCCCCGGAGAGGAGGCACTTGAGCTGTGCCGTAAGAAAAGACCCAGGAAAGATGGGGGTTGAGGGCGCCTAAGGAAGGCCTCTGCGGGTTGGAGCCCTTTAAAAAAGGATACCAGTGAAGCTCAGACAATGTCCCTTGTGATCCATCACATACATCCCTACAGCAGTATGCTGTATCTACACATCAGGAAGCAGGTTGGGAAGGTTGGTCCGGTGTTCAGGCATTGCCAAGGTCTGCTCAGCTCCCACATCAGGAAGTGGGCTAGCCCTGTGGCAAGGTTTGGCTAATGGTGATGACCTACGGGTTGATCAGCTGCACCTGCCAGCCCAGCACACTGCTGAAAGAGTGGAGGGACAGTCATGGGAAGGACTCACAGGACAGGGTTGGCACCTACATCCCTGCTCCTCCCACAGACCTCCAGGTGGGGGATGGGATGTTGGATGGCTCAAGCTTCTGTTCTAGGTTTTGCTTCATTTAGATCAGTGGTTCTCAACCTTTCTAATGCTGCGACCCTTTAATATAGTTCCTCATGTGGTGGCTACCCCTAAACATAAAATTATTTTCTGTGCTACTTCATAACTGTAGTTTTCTTACTATCATGAAATTGCAGCGAAAATACCTATGAAAGGGCCCTTTAACCCTAGAGGGGTCGGAACCCACCGGTTGAGAACCCCCTGTCTAGTCAGAGGCAGCTTCTCTGCAGGCCATGTGCTATCCGTACAACTCCCAGAGCAGGGTTGGGAAAGGACCTGAAGAAGGACAAGTATGATTCTTCTGTTTTAAAACAGAATCATGAGGCACATGAAATTTGGCATTTTTAGGGTGTGCAAGTGCTCAAATTAAGTGGCACATTTGAAAAGCAAACATTTTCTGTTTTTTTTTTTTCTTTTTTAAAAGGAGACAAAAGCAAGTGTTTCTCACCTAAGCCAACAGAACAGCTCCATGAATACATTTTACAGCCTGACTGAAGACACAAATAACTCAAAAGAGTTGAGGAATATTCATAGATTCAAATTTGCAGCCCCCACGGGGCATGTGGCTCTGGACCAGGTCCTCTCCCTGCGTGCACCAGGGAGGGGCTGTTGGGTAAGTAAGCAAGCCACCCTTTTCCAGCCTCGGCTTATTTGTCTGAAACTTGGAGGTGCTGGCTCACAGACATCACCCCCCCCCCCCCCAGAATACCCTTGGTATTCTGGTCAGTATCAGTTCTCGTCGGTAGTAATGCCGAGCACTGATAGCATGCTTGGACCAGACCCGCTTCATGGTGTCACACCTCCTCACACTTTCACACATCTTTATCATAGAGACTAGAACACTGAGAATTGGAGCGGCTGGGGAAATCACCCAGTCACCCACCCAAGGCCTGTGTGACCCCAGCGGTCCATCCTTGTTGTATTGCCCCTACCCAGAGACCATCATATATCAAATGTCGAGCAGGGATCTAGGATTCAGCCTTGAATGGAAAGGACCCAGGCAAGCTGGAGGGAGCAGGCTGCTGGTGGGCACAAGGATCACAACGTGAGGAAGGTGTTGCAACAGGACTGGTGATGCTTAGTGAGAGCAGGGGCCCTTTCATGTGGTCAGAGACAGAAGAAAAGCGTTCAAAGATGGGGAGCAGCTTGGTAAAGGACACAGGTGTGTAAGGGCGAGTTGTGTCTGAAGATGCAGAAGTTCAAAGTTGGGGGAAGCAGGGTGGAAGGGTGTTATTAGGTGGGGTGTGGGGTGTAGGAACCTAGGGAAGAACTCTGAAGCTTTTGCACTTGCAAGGTAGGTGTTTCGTGTCCATTTTCTGGATTTAGACACCAAGGCTTGGCAAGGTAGGAAGTGACTTGGGAATAGCTGAGCCAGGGCCGGAACCCAGGCTCTGTCCTTGGACAGGCCTCAGCCCTAGGCTGCTGTTCAGGCATTTCCAGGGTCCTGGCCTCTGAGGCAGGCACTCTACTGGGCCTATGTGCAGGGAGAGGTCTACCTAGGAGGCACCATTACCCAGCAGAGACATAGGTCAGGCGCAGCAGGGAGTTGCCTCTGGCAGCTTTGAAAGGACAAAGGCCAGGGAGCCACGTGGAATTGTGCTCTTCGGAATTACAAGCAAAACAGATGGTGGGAATACAGTCGGTGGAATATTTTTGCACTTTAATAAAGGCATTTTTATGTGGGCCACTGAATTTTCCTTCCCTAAATGAGCACCAGCCGGTTTGGAGGCAGCTTTGAGTCACTTACAAACAATTAACGGAAAAGAAGGTGCGGTGGAGGGGGCTGGGGTGGGATGGTATCAGTGCGTGGGGTTGGGAGATCTTGAGTGGGCGACCACAGTGGGGGCACACAGGGGCCACGCGGGTTGGCAGGACTTGTTTTTATTTGCTGGGCTTGGCTGTGCACTGATTCAGCCTCCTGGCAGTCAGGAAGTGCAGAGGCAGCCCTGTTGGGGGCTGGGTGGGCAGTAGTCAACGCTATAAACAGAAAGGCTTATTTATGAAGCCGGCAGGTGGTCTGCGCCCAGGAAGAGCAGCGACAAGCAGGGGGGAGGGGACAGCTGGGCAGGAACTGCTGAATGTGGTTAGGATTCCCTGGAGTGAGGTCCCTGGAGTGACAGCAGGGTTGGCTGAGGAGTAACAAGACCCATAATGCCCTGCATAGCTGAATAGGTCTCCAGGGGACGCCTAGAGATCAAGGCTAAGAAAGGTCCCAGAGGTTGTTTTTTTTTTTTTTTTTTTTTTTTAACTGTCTGATGCAGCACAACTCAGGTATTCTAGGGAGGGAGGTGAGATTTCATGTAAGGTCCGAGTCTGCTGTTCTTAATTGTTCCTGCACAGACCTAGTAAGGCCTGGAGCATTCAGAGAAGCAATCGC
>JADRCD010172952.1:0-18498 GCA_019843815.1 Montemys delectorum | reverse complement strand
GGGGGGGGGGGTGTATGTGAGAGAAAAAGAGAAAGAGAAAGAGAGAGAGAGAGAAAGAGAAAGAGAGAGAGAGAGAAGAGAGTCTGTGTGTCTGTGTGCATGCATACATCTTTAGTGGTTTTAAGTATGTATGTGGCTCTATGTGTGCCTGTGTGCCTGTGAAATGCATGGATAGGCCCACACATGCTGAAAACTAAGGACAATGTCCTTGAGTCTTCCTCAAGAGCCAGTCACCTTGTTTTTGGCACAGGATTTCTACTGGTCAGCAGCTTGGGCTGTCTGGACTTCAAGCCCAAGGCCCTGCCTGTCTTTGTCTCCACAGCACTGACATCACAAGCACACATCACCACACCCAACTTTTCGCATGAGTTCTCAGGCCCTTGTGCTTGTGTGCCAACCATTGTACTAACTGAGATACCTTTGCAGCACTAGATTAAAGACTCTTAAATGTGGGATACCTT
Organism: Montemys delectorum; assembly: GCA_019843815.1. Classification (NCBI taxonomy): domain Eukaryota; kingdom Metazoa; phylum Chordata; class Mammalia; order Rodentia; family Muridae; genus Montemys; species Montemys delectorum. Next base: position 18,037 of record JADRCD010172952.1, on the reverse strand, counting down.
GCCCAGTGAAGTGTATTATATTAAAGAGATATGAGTTTTAATAATCACCCTCAGTACCACCATCACACCACACCACACACACACACACACACACACACACACACAACTCATACACAATGTAAGGTATTTCTCTGGGAATGGGCAATACACTGGGATTCTGTCCCTTGCTCCTCTTGAAAATTAATGAGCAAAATGAACATTGTACCAGTTCAATGTACCTAAAGACTAATATGGCAATGGAAACTAAGCCTTGTACCTTCATGAAATCAATGCAGGTAATTTTGTTAATTAATTAATGAATTTTCTTGTGTCCAAAGTGATTCCAGATTGTTTAAAACAGGATAGTCTTTGGAAAAGACAATTGATTTCAAAGCTAGGAATGAGGCTACCCTTCTCGAAACCTTCTGAAACCCTCTTTCTGTTTAGTAAGAGGTAAGCTGGAGCAGCAGTGGTGGAGTGCATGTTTAGCAATCTGCAGCATAGAGGTGGTATTGGAGAGGAAGGGAAGGAAGAAAAAGACCTCAGATGCCAACTTTCTCACTTAAGCCCAGATAGATGAATTCCTCCATTGGCTATAGACTTAAACAATTGTCTAGACTTCCTTAGAGAAAATAATAATAATAATAATAATAATAATAATAATAATAATAATAATAATAATAATAATAAAAATAATAAAATAATATTTCCTGTAATTCATAGGTAAGAGGTCACAGAAATGGTGCTGACATAATGGGAGAGATTATTTGTTCCTAATTCCACTGCAGAAGTGTGCTTTGGGCGGTTCTAGCCAGCAGCTCTTTCCCCAGTCTCTTACATACTGATGCTGAGCAAGAACTTAACTTGCAAGATCCAACGTACATCATTACTGGTTCAACAGCACTCACTGCCCTTTTACAGAAGAACATGCTTTTCGTTATAGTAACCATCAGGAGGACAGGATGAAATAAAAGCTCAAGACAGTCTCTGGCATCAGGGGAATGTATAGTAAGGGAGAAGGAGGATCTGCCTATGCCTGGGTAAGGAGGAGTTTTGGGGTTGTTTGCAGACATAGAATTAATTGCATCATGCCTTTTCATGAGTGGTGTTTGTTTCTTTGAAGTGTAGGATAGAACGTTAATGTGCCAGGAAGGCATTTGAGCTTGATCAGTAAAAAAGTCAGTGGGGCAAACTGGCTGCTCTTGCACATATTCATTCTTGAAGATCCAGGTTCAAACCATCCGTCAGTGGATCCTGGAGGCTAGACCTGAAGAACAACCTAGGCACTTTGTTGCTTAAGGGTCCCCAGTGAAGGAGCTAGAGAAAGGACCCAAGGAGCTGAAGGGTTTGCAGCCCCTTAGCATGAACTACAATATGAACTAACTAGTACCCTCAGAGCTCCCAGGGACTAAACCACCAACCAAAGAGTACACATGGGGGGACTAACAGCTCCAGCTGCATATGTAGCAGAGGATGGCCTAGTTGGTCATCAAGGGGAGGAGAGGCCCTTGGTCCTGTGAAGGTTCTATGCCCCAGGATAGGGGAATGCCAGAACCAGGAAGTGGGAGAGGGTGGGTTGGTGAGCAGGGGGAGGGGGGAGGGAACAGAGATATCATTTGAAATGTAAATAAAGAAAATATCTAATAAAAAAAAAAAAGAAAGAAATTTACTTCTGGGCTGGTGAGATGGCTCAGTGGGTGGGAGCACTGACTGTAGTCCTGAGTACAAATCCCAGCAACCACATGGTGACTCTCAACCACCAGTAATAAGATCTGACGCCCTCTTCTCGTGCGTCTAAAGACAGCTACAGTGTACTTATTTATAATAATAAATAAATCTCTGGGCCAGAGTGAGCAGGGACTGAGCAAGCAGGGTCAAGTTTTGAGCGGGTCTGACCAGAGCGAGCGAGGTTGGCCGGAGTGAGCAGAGGTCCTAAAAAGTCAATTTCCAACAACCAGATGAAGGCTCACAACTATCTGTACAGCTACAGTGTACTCATATACATAAAATAAATAAATCTTAAAAAAAAAAAAAAAGAAAGAAATTTACATCTGGGTCTGTCCGGGGATCAGTCAGAGACAAAAGTTCCGTGTGTACCCCAGGCAGTCCTGGAACTAGCTCTGTTGACCAGGCTGGCCTCAAACTCAAATTCTGCCTTCCTCTGTCTCCAGAATGCTGGGATTAAAAGTGCATACCACCCCATGTCCTGGTCTGTGTTCCTACTCTGGCCATGTCTGCATTGATGTCCATGGCTTGTATTATCACTGAAGATACACAGATGTCCATGGTCTATGCTGCTTCCTGAAGCCATATTGATGTCAGTGGACCTTACTGCCACTTGAGGCCATGGTAACATCTGGGCCCACCATGCCACCAATGGCCATGTTTGGGTCTGTGGTTCTACTGCTGCCAAGGTCTGTGTGGAGGTCTGTACTGGCTGGTTTGTGTGCCAACTTGACATAAACTGGAGTTATCACAGAGAAAGGAGCCTCCCTTGAGGAAATGCCTCCATGAGTTCCAGCTGTAAGGCATTTTCTCAATTAGTGATCAAGAGTGGGAATACCCATTGTGGGTGGTGTCATCCCTGGGCTGGTAGAAAGCAAGCTGAGCAGGCCAGGGGAAGCAAACAGGGCTGACTTCCAGTCCTGACTTCCTTTGAGGATGAATAGCAATGTGGAAGTATAAGTTGAATAAACCCTTTCCTCCTCAACTTGCTTCTCAGTCATGATGTTTTGTGCAGGAATTGAAACCGTAACTATGACAATGTTGGTGGCCCTGTTGCCACTGAGAGCTCTGTGAATGTCCATGGTCTGTGCTGCAGCCTAAACTCATGTTGATGTCCATGGTCTGGGATGCCTCCAAGGGCTTTGTCTGGGTTTGTGGTCCTACTGCAGCTGGGGTGGGAGAGTGGGGACAGCAGGGAACATGGAGGTGGGTGGGGAGTGGGGTAGTTGGCATTTCTGATCTATGCTGTTGCCAAACAGGATGGATACTTATGATCCCAATTCCTACTGATGTGAGCAAGGAGGTTCCCCTTTTGTTGTTGTTGTTGTAATACAATGACTCCAGATGCACAGTTGAGAGTGAAGGACATGGAAGGCTTCTATGACACCCTTACCTCCCCATCCCCGAAAAGGTAACAGCCTAGACAGGAAGCCACCCAAGAGAACCCTAAAAAAGTGTGATAGGGATGCTGAGGTGCAATTCTCCACAATTCATGGCTTCCGGCAGGGGCACTGGAGGGGAAATATTCAGTTCTATTTAAGGGTCAAGCCACTGAGACTTTGACCATGCTCCAATGAATATATAGATAATACAAATTGGATTTTTTTTAATTCTTATTTTTGTTTACTTTTTACTTTTTGGGAGGGTCACAAGGGTAGGAAGGAGATGGAAGAACTGGGAAGTGAGTTGATTAGGGTGAATTCTGTGAAATTCCCAGAGAATCAATAAAAATGTTATGTTGAAAGAAAAAAAAAAAAAAAAGTGTGTGCCGTCACACCCAGCTGTGCTTAACCAATTTCAGTGCTATCCTAGGAGATAGGGAATAGGCCAGTGGGGCGAGGCCATTTCTATTGCTTGGTCTGTTGCTCTCCTGGTGTGTCATCTCAAATAATGAGCCAGGTCAATGGGTTAAAAATGAAACTCTAAAGGTAGGCTAATTCAATTAAAAATGTCTTCATATACAGAGCATGACAAGAAATGGTATGAAGGACTTTAAACTGAGTGGTTATATTAAATTTAGTATTGGAGGAGAGGGAAAATTGTTATTTTTTTGAAGGGCTGGGGATCAAACTCAGTATTTTGCATAACTTAGACACGCACTCCACCAGTGGCCCACATCCCCAACCTGTGAATCCAGATCAGTTTAAATAATAAAGTATTTAACATTCCAATCTCTGCTATCAAAGTTAAAACTTTGCTGCTAAAGTTTGAGCGCTGCTAACTAATCGAATATTTAAAAATATTTACTCATTATTTTTCTATGTTAGTCCTACAATGTTTGTTCGTTATTCATCAAAGGTAGTTGACAGCTGCTGTGAATTTAATGTTTGTCCCCTCCTCAACACCATTGCCTGAAAGGTGATGGAATCAGGAGACAGGGACTTTGAAAGGTGAGTCCGTGAGCACAAATCCTGCAGGGTAAGGTTTACTACCTTTATAAAAGATACCCAAGAGGATCTCGTATCCCTTCCACCACATAAGGCCTCACTGGGAAGACAAAGCTTTCTGTCAGCTGTGAGAAATAACTTTTTGTTGTTTATGATAAGGTCAGTATTTATATAAAAGTGACTCGAAGGTATCCCAAGGGAAGTCTATTGAGGAGTTCAGGCCCTCAATCCATGTTCTTGGTCAATAAAAGAATTTATAGGGCCGGGCGGGGTGGTACACACCTTTAATCCCAGCACTTGGGAGGCAGAGGTAGGCAGATTTCTGAGTTCGAGGCCAGCCTGGCCTACAGAGTGAGTCCAGGACAGCCAGGGCTACACAGAGAAACCCTGTCTCAAAAAAAAAAAAAAAAAAAAAAAAAAAAAAAAAAAAAAAAAAAAAAAACCAACAACAACAACAACAACAAAAAAGAATTTATAGATGAATATACAAGCAAATTTTATTTGGAAGAGAAAGAGTTTGAGAAAGCAATAGCATTCATGATGTGGAGTAGCACAGAGGACCTGGAAAAGGAGGGCTGCATTAGGGATAGTTGGTTCATTGCTTCTGTGAACTCAGAGCTGTTGAGAAGAGGAAGATAGATCATTTGATTAGCCACATATTTTGTGATAATTACAGTAATTATGATAAGTTATGTAACCATAGCTTGGGTGCATTTGTATTATTGACTTTGAGAGGTTAACATTTTCAAACTGTACTGTGGGAACTTAGCCGTTAGTTGAACTTAATGGGAGACCAGCTCCCAGGACTTAGAAAGAATGGGAGACCAGCTCCCAGGACTTAGAAGAATGGGAGACCAGCTCCCAGGACTTAGAAGAATGGGAGACCAGCTCCCAGGACTTAGAAACAATGGGAGACTAGCTCCTAGAACTTAGAGACCAGAGCAACCTGGCAGGAAAAAAAGAAAAAAGAGGTAACAAACAATTGCCAGGTGGCTAACCTGCCTCTGAACCCTAGAGCAAGCCAGCACCAATCAGAAACCACCCTGTACTTTCCTTTGCCTCAGTCTCCCCTCTTCCCCAGTAACTGTATAGGTATAAAAACCTGTTTAAATTTTTGCTTGGGTCAGACTCCTCTACCCCTTCGAGGGATATGAGTCTCGCCCTAGCTAGCTGGAATAAAAAGCCTCTTGCAGATTGCATCAAGTCCATGTCTTGGCGGTGTGTGGGGTTGTCGCTCTTGGGATTGGAGTATGGGGGTCCCTCCGGGAATCTCACAACTTCAAGCCATGGGCCATATGCAATGGGACATATTTTCCCTTAAATATACCTTTACCAGTTGAAGAAAAGACCACTGGTGGAAGGTCATATGCCAGTCACATGGTGGAAGATTAGGAAGTGGGATGTGCTTAGGGGGGCTGCAACTGATAATGAGTTTAAAGAAGTAGGTGGAAGACCAATTACTTCTTTTCTGATAATACAAGAAGGATGGTCAATTTGAGTCATTGAAAAAATAAGAAAGAGACATAGTATCAGAGAATTTCCATTGTCCTTGGTTACTGACTCCCTCCTTTTAGTCCCTCCAGAAACTAAAATAATTACATATTTTATCTTACTTTTTCCCTTCCATTTCTGAATATCATTGTGATTCAAGTGAAGTGTTACAATATTTTATAACAGCCAAACATCCAAATGTTTTCTAGAAAAGAATACAATTTACCAGGCTACATTAACCAACAAATGGAGACTACTTTGCTTTCAAGTATCAGCGGATTAGAAGTGGTGGAGTAGGGCTGGGCTATCTGTATTCTTTCCAATTTTGTCTTGAAATGCAGTGTGACCCACAAAATGCAGTCAGAAGTTAGAATAGCAGAATGAAGTAGGTGGAAAGAAGGTCACACAATCAGGGGTGTCTCAATTAGGGTATTACTGCTGTGAACAGACACCATGACCAAGGCAACTCTTATAAGGACAACATTTAATTGAGGCTGGTTTATTGTTCAGAGGTTCAGTCAATTATCACCAAAGCTGGAGAATGGCAGTGTCCAGGCAGGCATGATCATGCTGCACGAGGAGCTGAGAGCTCTACCTCCTTATCTGAAGGCTGCTAGCAGAAGACTGATTTCCAGGCAGCTAGGACTAAGGTATTAAAGCCCACACCCACAGTTACGCACCTATAGTGCCACTCCCTGGGCCAAACATAAACAAACCATCACAGCTGGGGATCACTCCAGTTCTCACTCCAGAGTAAGAGGAAGAAGTAGGGACTGCGAGTGAGGCAAAGTAATATTTTTTCAGAGCTACCTAAAAATTTAACTAGGATTTATGTAAATCTAAAGCCCTTTCTCTGTGCTTACTCTATGGGTTTTTAAGTACAGTTTATTCATTTTTATTTCTTTCCTTTAAACCTTGTTAAATTTGAAATTTTCCAAAGATTAAAATAAGTTTAAAAAAAATTCATTGAGTCAGATGTTTGGAGTGAGAACTTGAAGGACTGAGTAATTATTTCATGTGACAACTGTATACAGGAGGATAATGGAAACATGCTTACAGGTGTGCTTTGTATTATTATCAGAGCAGGAGAGTCCTTGCCTGAATAGCTGATGTCATAGTTTACAGCACACTTCCTAAACTAGGGTTTCCAAAAACATCATGTGACTTAAAGCAATGACTTCACCTCCTGATGAGTGCAAAACCAGTGAACGAGTGGGGAGAGGTTTATTATTTTGAGCAAGTAAAGAAAACACATAGTTCTCAAAGTAGAGCAAAAAGGAAAGAAGTTTTTAGTGGGGACTTAATAAATATCCATGTCAGGAAAAACTGGTAATATGATACATTCTTAAGCATGCCCAGTTTGAGTTCATGGTCACACGTCAAAGAAAATAGTGGAGGCCTATGCTGCTAACCGAGTCTTCTGCATGATAGTGAGAAAGTATACTCATGAAGCCTAAGAAGAATGTCAGTGTGGCTTACTTAGTAGAGTTAGCTTGTTTCTCACAAGACTCCTGAAGCTAAAACAAACATAACCAATAACAAAACAGTTGGACCACATATTAATTGCCTCTCAAAGGGGGTGGCTTTTCTCTTAAGTGTAGGAGTCTGCCCCTATAGGTGCTTTGTAGGGATAATCTTTTGTGCACTGTGTAAAACCATTCACCTGTCAATAAAGAGCTGAATGGCCAATGAGCTGGGGCAGAATTAGAAGGTGGGACATCAGGCAAAGAGATTGGAATTGTGGGAGTTAGAGAGAGGCAGAAAGATTGGTCACCCTGACTCTGAGGTGGTGGACCTAAGAAACTGAAGAGAGGGAACTGGCCATGTGGCACACATACAATAGCTAAATGGGTTATATACGGTACAAGTTAGTAGGGGAAGCAAGCCCAGGCTTGTGGCCTAGGCATATGTATCAGGATTGTTATTTGGAATCTGGGGTGCTAGAAAAAAAATCCATAGTTACAGTGCCGAGATAGTGGCTTAAGAGGTCTATTTGTGACTTTTGGCAAATATAAAATGAAATGTGTGAGTTACTCCCTCTAATTCATTCATTAATTATGAAGGGACAAATAAGACATTAAAACAAGTTGAAAGGAAAAAACGAAAAGCATAAATGTTGCTAGAAATGGTGGAAAAAACTTAATAGATGTACAGAAGTTAATATTCTATAAATCAACACTATCTGATATTTTAAAATCATCTTTCTAAAAGGTAGAAATCAATTTTTATTCTCTCAGATAAAATTTATTTGCATTTTTATTGAAAAGAATCATCTGTGTTAAAGGACCATGAATGTTTGCATTGTTCTCAGTTTTCTCAGCTGTCTCTTTAGATTCTAAACACCTAGTTCAAGAACCATTAAATATATGAAAATTGTGCATGTGTCAGTCAAAAGTTATCACTTCAACCATCAGATTCAGAATTTAAAAAAAATGTGATGTGCATACTTTTTTTGTCATTGTTCTCATAATTTTTTAAATGGTGTGTGTGGGGCAGTGGTCTGTTCAAGCAACCTGGGCCCAGTCGAGTATAGGTGTGGAACCCCAAAGTCCCAGTGGGAGATAAGTTCTGCCTGCAAGGAACGGAAGGAGTTTGGCCATGACTTCTAGGACCTTGGCTTCTGTTTCAGTCACAAACTCTCACCGTCCCCTGCAGATGTGTGCTCTGTCATGTAGACAATGCCCCAAGCTCCTAGCATTCTAGCTGGACCCTACCCCCAGTCATCTGACCTCAGCCAGGCATGCCCCACCCCACAGACAGATAGCTCCACCTCACAATATAAAGGGTCGTTTGTCCCCCTCCTCTCCCTCTTGCTCTTTGTCTTCTCTTGCCTTCTTCCTCTTTTGCTCTCTTTTTTCTTACCCTCTCTCATCTCCTCTCCTCTCCTCCTTTCTCTCTCTCTCCACAGTCATGACTGGCCTATTTTCTCTTTCCTGTAATAAAATATATCGCACTCTTATGCATTGCCTCCTTTTTTGTTTGTTTGTTTTTTGTTTTTTTGAGACAGGGTTTCTCTGTGTAGCTCTGGCTGTCCTGGAACTCACTCTGTAGACCAGGCTGGCCCCCAACTCAGAAATCCGCCTGTCTCTCTCTCCCAAGTGCTGGGATTAAAAGCATGTATTACCACCGCCCAGCTCTTTTGTTTGGGGGGGGGGGGCATTGCCTCCTTTTAACTAACTCGTTGCACAGCCCCAGGCATCAGCAGCAGAGTGACCCAGACATCGGCATCAGAGAGACCTGGGCCAGCAAGTATGCATATTTATATGTGTTTGTGTGTGTGTGTGTGTGTGTGTGTACCAGATGTATGTGCCTGTGGAGGCACTGGATCCCCTGGAGCTGGAGTTACAGGCAACTGTGAGCCACCTGATATGGATGTTGGGAAGAACATTTGTTAATGCTCTTAACTGCTGAATCTCCTCTCTCATCCTAATCTTGAGAACACTTTAGTAATCATTTACTATCAGTCTATATATCTCACTTAACATCCTAATGACTTTTAGATACAATTCTGTAATGGCAGCTCCAGTCTCCATCAACTCCAAAGCTAAGAATGCTGTAAAATGACCTCTGAAACCTATGGAAGGGATTTCCCTGCTCCACCCCACCAGGGTATTTGTTAAACATATTGACTCATGGATTTTCTGTAATTATTCTGTAACATGTTTTGTAACATGTACACACATAGACACACACAGATACACACATACACACATATACACTCACACATACACAGTTACATGAAAATAACATGTTCTGTAACTATGACAGTCCACATCTTGCATAGCAAGACCTCAGTGATATTTCAGAGTACCTTGAATTGGTATCTCTCAAATCTCTTAGACCACCCACATTTGGTTGTTACCAAATAAATGACTGTTACCTTCTTTCCTCAAAGCATAGTTGGTATGTTTAACAAAATCAACAAAACCAAGGAAGGAGCCCAGGAGTCTAGGGGTAAAGCACCTGGTTAGTATTTAACCCTACTGTTCCACCCAGAACACCAATTAAAAAAAAAAAAAAAGAGGTAAATTGGAATAAAAATAAGAAGCCTATTTTATCTAATCTTCCTGTTAAGTAAGATAAGAGAGAAGATTTCCCTCCAGGCTTCTTCCTTAGAAAGCTTTTTGATAAGTAATTTCTCCTTTCTTTGAGGTACATATAAACTCTTTGGGAAACTAGATAAACTTTTGTTAGCTTTAAGGCCCACAAATGCTGTTCTCTAGGTACCTGAGAGCCATGTCCCTGAAACAGGAGATCTATCTGAAAGTTTCTATGGAAAGGTCTGGACACAACTTTGGTCAGAATCTTGCACCAAGATCCAAAACTACCTTCTATAAAGATGAGAAGCTTTGCATCCTTGAATAAAGCCAGTAAGGTAACACTATATTACCACATGAATTTAGGATAAACCCTACATGTGACACGTATTATGATTAAGTCCTTTCACTTGAAGATTAAAATTTGTTCATCCTAAAACATGCATGTAATGTGCTTTATTTGCTTGGTTATATGCAAGGGTGAGTTTTCTTTATGTCTTTGCAAATGCTTGGTAGATTGATTGCTTACAATGGGTTACACATTCTGGTTTAGCAGTTATTCAATAATAAATCTATTTTCTTTTCCTCCTAGCTGGTCAAGAGGCTTTATAGCTATCAGGTAATTTTGCTTTTAGCTTCCCCAGCAGAGGGTAACTTTGAGCAAGTTAGTTTTAACTGTGAAACTAAGCATTACTGGCTTTGTCTATAAAATAAGAAGCCTAATAATACTATTCATAAAGTGACTGTGAAAAGTCCCCAAATTAACAAAATAAAGTACCTCAAACCATTCATCACTTGTATAAGGAACTCAATAAGCACTGGTATTATTATCAAACAAAAATGACCACAATTTCTAGCTCTGATGTTCTGTTGGGTAGCAATTTCCTTTGAGATAAAATGTTCCATCTCTGAAGAAATCTCATTAAAACTCAAGATGTTCTAAATGTAGACGAAGCATTCAGTCCTTCAAGGAAGCTTCTTAAGACTCAGGATGTACTAAAGAGAGGCTCTTAAGACTCAGGAAGTGCCAGGTAGTGGTGGCACACGCCTTTAATCCCAGTACTTGGGAGGCAGAGGTAGGATTTCTGAGTTCAAGGCCAGCCTGGTCTACAGAGTTCCAGGACAGCCAGGGCTATACAGAGAAACCCCGTCTCAAAAAAAAAAAAAAACAAAACAAAAACCAAAAAAAAAAAAAGAAAAAGAAAAAAAGAAAAAGAAAAGAAAGAAAGAAAGAAAGAAAGAAAGAAAGAAAGAAAGAAAGAAAAAGCTCAGGAAGTAAACAACTCAAAGTTTTAGGAACTCCCTAAAACTGACCAAATCTGCTAGGCCTCATCCTCCCCAAACTCATATAAGCAATAAGGACTGCTAAGAGATATTCTCATACAAGCTGAGCTACCTTGAATAAGCCCAGACCAAGGGAGTTGCCTAGAAAATGCTCAGACCTATTGGGCTGCCTGTAAGTCAATGCAGTGAGGTCCAGGATACCAGATTTTGTAAGATATCACCCATGCTGACATGAATTATTAGTGATTCAGCTGTCTGAGACATCTTTGCTCCTGTGAGTAGCACCTTACCCATATTCCCATAAATAATCTTAATAAATGTATGGGTTAACCAAGATAGACTTTGATAGTATCATTACTTTGGACTGTCATTGGTTTCCTGTCTGGGTCGAGTAAATGTTTGTTTCTGTTACCAGAAATAATGTCACACAAAATGCTCATAGGGAAAAATGTATCTACATCCAAAAATGATATCCTTGGTGGTGGAGAGATGGGTCTGCAGTGATGGGGACTCACTGCTCTTGCAGAAGACCCAGGTTCAATTTCCAGTTCTATGGAAGCTCACAACCACCTGTAACTTCAGTTCCAGGGCATCCAATGCCCTCTTTTGATTTCTGAGAGTACTAGATACATACCTGGTACATACGCATGCATACTCAGGCAAAGCCCACAGACATATAAAATTAAAAAGTATCCCAGTCCCTACATTGTTGTAGGTAGATGTACTGATGTAGGCTTTGATAAGTTAGAAATCAAATGTGACTAATATTGAGCTTTGCTGCTTGGTAGCTGTCTATAGTAGGATTGTGGGATGCTCTACATACAGCATTTTTATGTATTCTGGAGCTTAACTTGCAGTTGTAGGTTTTTAAAATGCAGGGATAGTTTCTATTTTCATTTGTCATTTCAAATTCATCCAATAACTCAATATGCTCCTTGGTTCCCAAATTCCCCTCCTGGTTGTATATGGAATCTACATTTAGCTATTTATGCTTTGGCTACATCTACAGAATTCTGGCCTTGTTAGTTTGCGGCTTTGGGGGACAGTGGGGCAGTGTTGGCAATTCTCATTCAATTATGACTGCTTTGATTTTTTTCTCAAAATGACTTTTTAAAATTTATTAAAAAGAAGGCAAGGCATACAATTTTACTGACAATACAATCACAATAATTTTGTAATAAGTTATGCCTTTTGGTTTACATGATAAATTCTAAAGCAATAAAGTATATTAGCGGCAAACCTTTGGAACCAAGCTGGGACCAACTAGGAGGTTATTTCAGAAGTTGTAGGTCAGTGTTGGGGCTGAGTTCAATTAACTGTAGGCAAACCCTGAACAAACAGCTGAAATGGGGCCAAGGCAGGAGTGAGTGCTAGTGTGGGATCACACTTTAGAGCCTATTATGTCTTGATTAAGACTCCCCTGGATATTCCTTTTTAATGGAATTTGAGGGATTAAAAATGGCTTCACAAATCACTTTTTAATCTGGTGAAGGAAGCAGGGAATGAAAAACACCTCACTGTCATCTTTCCAGTGCAAGGCAAGTTGTAAATAAAGAAAACAAATTAGAGGCTGGTTCACACCTCATCAGCTACCTAACAACCTGTTACCAGTTAATTACACACCTTTAAAATGCATGTACAAGAGAAATTGTTCAGAAATCCGTTTCTCCAAAAAGGAGGGGAGCAGACAAGTAGGATGCTAGCAGAGGTAGCATTTAACTCTTTAGATGCTGTGATCAACCAAGTAAACGGGAAAGTATTTTCTCAGGAATTATTCGTTTAGAAAGGGTTATCTATTAGTATTATAACCTCCAAGGTACCTGAACCAGCGATTCTCTCCAGGCAGATAGATATTTGTTAGACATCCTGGGAGAGAGAATCTCCAATAGCCTTTAGGGACCTGGTCCACTATTCTGTCTCTGGCTTACAGTCATAGGTTGAGTTTACGTGCAGGGCCTAACCCTAAGCAATTAGACCACACAGGACAAAGCCTAGCACCCGTGCTGTGAGAGGTTTGAACAGCCTCCATGTTTTGTTTGGTTTTGCTCTTTGGTTTTGGTTTTGTTTTGATCTGTAATATACCATTTCTACATGCTTTCGCTTTAGGGTAAGTGGAAAACTGTTGGAAATTATGTATCTTAAACAGCAAATAAATTTGAAATTGTCCACAACCATTATGTTATCTATTCTATGTACACAATTTCAATGTGAGATTTTGTTAGGCTTTGGGTCTGCCTCAAAATGTATGTATTGGGATCCGAACTTCAAATGTAAGGGTGTTAGCAATGGGACTCTGTGGAGGTCATGAGGGTGGAGCCCATAGGAATGAGACTGGGACCCTCATCAAACAGACCCCCGGGATGGAGAGATGGCTCTGCTTGCCAAGGACCCAAGTTCTGTCCCTTGAGCAAACACTGGAGGCCTCACAAAGGTCTGTAAATCCAGCTCCAGGGGATCTGAGGCCTCTGTGCTCCACATTTACCCAAAGCACGCACATACCCTCCACACTCCCACACACATAATTTTAAAAATCTTAAAGGACTTTAAAAAGAATTCCCTTTCTGTTATTGTTATGAGAGGTGAGACCACAAAAGTCAACATCTGACAACCAGAGATCATGAAAATAGGTGAACATGTACATCTTTTTCCATTGCAGCTTACAGTATTTCAGCCATAGCAGCCTACACAGGCTAAGGTGGGTTTGTATATGTATTTACACATTTTGCTTCTGTAGGATTATTTTGAATACATAAAAAAAAAATCTCCAAAGAATAGATTTTTAAGTCCTGAAAGTTTTGTGGAAAAATCCTCTAAGATATGAGTCTGCACGCTGGCTCAGACTCCCTGGGTAAGCTGCAGTCAGTCATTTGCTCATTTGCTCGGTGCTATAGATTAACCCTCATTAGACCAGGGTAGTCATTACCTACCTCACTGGGCAGCTTGGAAGCATGACTGACAGAAGTAATTTTAGTGCACTAAGCCAGGGGTAGTGTAGATTGAGATCTAAATTCTAAAAAATATTACCTTGTACATCTACCAAAAGCTCTGCTTCAAATTATTCTGTTTTAAAAATGGAGGTGTATGTCATTTGAAATGAGTGAACTCTACAACAATATATTCACAGATAAACTACACAAATTTCATTTGAATTATTAATTCTATCTGAGTTATATTTGATTAAAATTTGTGGTGGTTTGAATAGGAAACGTCCCCACAGCCTCATATATTTGAATGCTTAGTCACCAAGGAGTGGAATTGTTTGGCTGTATTAGGATTAGGAAGTGTGGCTTTGTGGAAGGAGGTGTGTCACTGGGGTAGGCCTTGAGGGTTCAAAACCCCATGCCAGGCTTAGTCTCTCTCTGCCTATGCATCAGGATGTAGCTCTCAACTAGTTTTCCAGCATCATTTCTCCCATTCCTGTGGCCATGCTTACTGACGTAATAATAATGAACTAAACCTCTGAAACTATAAGCAATCCCCCAATTAAATGCTTTCTTTTATAAGCGTTGCTTTGGCCGTGGTATCTCTTTGCAGCAATAGTACTGTGACTAAGATATAAGACATAAGTGACTATATACTATGCACTAATATTAGCATTAATTCACTATCCAGTAGCTGTTCAATAGATCTTTAATCAAAAGATATCTAGTCACTTCTAAAGAAAGATGGATTAGTAGGGACAAACACCTGTGACCTCTGCTGCTTGGAAGGCTAAGACAGGAGTACGACCTGACCCGCAAGCCTGAGGCCAGCTGGATGGCGCAGATCCAACATTCTATCTCAGGAAATATTTTTGTATCTTCTTCAACATCTTTCCTCAAGGTTTTATAATATTAATTGCAGGATGTCTCTCATTGTTTTGTCTATATTTATTCACAATTACTGTATTTTATAAACATTGTGTATGAGATTGTTTTCTTGATTTCTTTTTTAGATACTATGCTAGTGGCGTGTTGCAATGGCAATGAACAAAGGCTAAAACAGAAAACAAAGGAGTTTATCTTACCCAGAGGCACCCATTAGCTATCTTGTTAGACAAATCCCATAACTGGCATTCTCTCTCTCTCTCTCTCTCTCTCTCTCTCTCTCTCTCTCTTTCTCTCTCTCTCTCTCTCTGTGTGTGTGTGTGTGTGTGTATGTGTGTGTGTATTTGTGTATATTAGGTCCTTGTCTGGATATTGTCCATCCCATAGAAAATCTTTTTAAATTTTTTAAATTTTATTTCATATATGGGTGTTTTGCCCCACATGTTTGTCTGTATTATATATATGCAATACCCACAGAAGTCAGAGGTTCTCTGAAACTGGTGTTATAGACAGTTTCAAACTACCATGTGTATGCTGTAATCAAACCATGTGTCTCCTGACAGCGCCGCCAGTGTTCTTAACCACTGAATTATCTCTCCTTAGAAAATTCGTAGAAAATCTTTTTAGTAGTTAAAGAAACTCCCCCATCCTGCATAGGTCAAACTGAGATGCTGTTTTGCATCAGAACTACCCATCAGTCCTACATTTCCTGTCTATTGACAGCTGCCTTTGGGCATTGAAAACAAGAGTTCATCCATACAATATGGTGACCTACTACAAGAGCTGGAAAGATATTGCATCTACTTAGACTCTAGAAATATTAGATTACCTTATGGGTATAAGTCTACTGCTATATTTTGTATATCACAAAATTAGCTTAAAATGAAAGATAAAAGTCTGAAATAGAAGACTTGTGTATTCTTACCTCTCTACATATACCTACACACACACACACACACACACACACACACACATACACACACACACACAGCTGTCTATTATGTAGACGGATTATATAGATAGGTATGTGTGCTTTCACAAGTATGTATACCTATACTTTTGTTGGTTTTTGTTTGTTTTGTTTTGTCTTTTGTTTTTGTTGTTTGAAACAGGGTTTCTCTGTATAGTCCTGGCTGTCCTGGAACTCACTCTGCAGACCTGGCTGGCTTCAAACTCAGAAATCCACCTGCCTCTGCCTCCCAAGTGCTGGGATTAAAGGCGTGTGCCACCACTGCCCAGCATTGGTTTGTTTTTTGTTTTTTGTTTTTTGTTTTTTGTTTTTAAATGAATCATCTATATGTACTATCTTTCTAAAAAAAAAAAAAAAAAATCCTGTACTGTGGGTTCAGGATATCATCAATGCTTTCTGCTATAGAAGTTCTGTAAATAAATATCCTGAAGTGTCATCATCACAAATGTGCAAGTCAACCATTGAATTTCTAAAAGAAAAACTTCGGAGTTAATGAGTACTTAAAGGAAGCAGGGCTGTGCCTTCCTTCTGGCTTGTGCTGGACAGATAAGAAAAAGTCACTCTTGTTTGTGTGTCTTTTGGGGATCTGCAACCATCAAAGATTAACCCTTTATGTGATGCTTCTGCAAATCGAAGTTCTATCTTGTCTGTAATCCTCTTTCACCCTCGCCTTTGTTTGATTTCCTGCACCTGCCACTTTAGACGAGTCAACCTCTTTGTTTTGGAGTTTTAAATAATCAATGAAGCACATCTAAAACCTGTGCATTTTCAGGTCCTCTCTTATCTGACTTGGTAGCCATTGTTAAAAGATAGTGTTCAAGGGAGGGAGAAAATCATGACTTTTCTTTAGACAGGAAAAAAGAAAAACAAGTTCAGTTTTCCTCATATTTTATATTTAGAAGAAAAATTCAAAATGTAAAATTTGTATAAAGGAGTGGGCTTCTTTTTAAAAGATTTGTTCTTATTTTTACTCTGTGTATGTGTGTATCTGTGTGTGTGTATCTGCGTATGTGTGTGTGTGTGTATATGTGTGTGTTCCACTTATATGTGAGTATGTCCATGGAGGCCAGAAGATGGCATCAGATGCTTGGAACTGGAGTTGCAAGCAGTTATAAACTGCCCCACATAAGTACTAAAAGCTGAACCTTCAGCAAGAACAGCAAGCACTAGTAACTTCTGAGCCATCTTCTCGCCCCAGGAATGGAATTTTTAAGAGGATGCAAAAATGTTTCTTTTGCATAAGTGAGAATGAAACTAAATTGAAATTAATCAGATGAAACAGGATGTGCATGTCTAACTGTCCTTGTAGTTGTGAAATGTGAAAACACTGGAATCCTGTAATACAGTGATTCTGTATGCTGTATGTAACTGTCCATTGAAACACATTTTCTCTGTAATTCTGAGGTCCTTCTCTTTTTTATAATCAAGATTATTCAAGATCATCAAACAGAATTAGTATTATCAGATTTAGCATGACTGTTTACAAAGGTTCAGCAGGAATCTTCATTTTCAATATGATGTATCTGAAATCTGAATCACTGGAAGGCTTTATGAAGTATACTAAAATGGATCTTTGAAGTCAGTAATTTGTTATTCTAAGGGTAGGCAAGCAAAGAAGGAATTTATTACCATATTCACCTCCAAATTCCTATAAATATGGGTAACATTTTTCTTTTCTAGGTCCCCTAAATATTCAAAAACTCTTGAGCTGCCAGGAAATAACCTTTTATGCTAATTTGGAAGTTCAGAAATCCTGTAAGCCAGATATCAGGCCAGTTTACCCAATAGAATTTTGTAAGCATTAGTTGCATGAAATTTAAAACCTTAGAAGGACATGGTCCTATTTGATAAAAAACATTATTATCAAATATAGGAACTATAGAACCATATGCAAAAGAATAAAGTTGGACCCCTTCCTCAGATAATATTTTTAGAAAACTTGTAGAAAACAAACAAACAAACAAAAAAACCTAGATGAAAGAAGTCCTAAATACAAAAAGTCAACAGTTAACAAATTTCATAACAACATATAAGAAGTCTTTGTGAGCTTGAGTTAGGCCTTGATAAGATGCTCAAAACACAAGTAACAAAACATTAAGATAATCTACTCTTTATCACAACATGCCTCATAAGACACTATCAAGAAAATGAAGGTAAGGGGCTGGAGAGATGACTCAGTACTTAAGGAAGAGCACATACTGTCCTTGCAAAGGACTGAATGGTGTTTGCTTCCCAGGACCACCCACATCAGGTAGCTCACAACTGCCTGTCAGTCCAGATCCAGGTGATCTAATACCCTTATGACCTTCTCCTCCTACCACACACACACACACACACACACACACACACACACACACA
>JADRCD010172950.1:0-15886 GCA_019843815.1 Montemys delectorum | reverse complement strand
ATTGTTCATTGAAACAGTTGAGTGAGTGACTTTATTCTCAGCCCACAGAGAACAGGTTACATTCATTTAAGAAATGGTGTGTGTATTAAGATTGTCTATCCATAAAGTCATTCACCAACTGTTTCAATGAACAATGGCTCTGCTTGGAGGGTGGCACAGACATTAGGTGAGGGTAAGAATCTGGTTCATTGGCTGTGATAATTTGGAAAAGCATTCATCTCAGAGAAAGAGTAACTTATAAAATCTTCTTCAAACTTGATACAATAGTTACAAATGTCAAGCAAAGCGTTCAGTCTCACTCTGTTGTTCTCTTACAAGCCACCTCCCAAGTTAATTGGGTAACTATTAACTTTCTTTTGGCTGGGTAAATACTTTTGAAATATGTAAGCTGTTCTGAAAACCATAGTATGGTGTAAAAACATGAAATAAACAATACTACTAATAGAGAGGCTGAGATAGGAGAAGCAAGATTTCAAGACCATTATGTTGACCACAGCAATACACTGTCATGTACAAAAAAGTAGTATTGCTTATTTCTGACCATAGGTGTGTGGGTTCATTTCTGGTTCTTCAATTCTATTCCATTGATCTACCTGCCTGTTACTGTACCAATACCATGCTGTTTTTATCACAATTGCTCTGTCTGGGGAACAAAATACCCATGGAAGGAGTTGCAGAGACAAAGTGTGGAGCAGAGACTGAAGGAAAGACAATCCAGAGAGTACCTGACCTGGGAATCCTTCCCATATTCGATCACCAAACCCAGATACTATTGTTGGCTGACAGGAGCCTGATATAGCTGTCTCCTGAGAGGCTCTGACAGTGCCCAACTAATACAGGAGTAGAGACTCACAGCCATCCATTGGACTGAGTACAGGGTCCCCAATGATGGAGCTAGAGAAAGAACCCAAGGAGCTGAAGGATTTGCAGCCCCTTAGGAGGAACAAGAATATGAACTAACTAGTAACCCCTGAGCTCCCAGGGACTAAATCACCAACCAAAGAGTACATATGGTGGGACTCATGGCCCCAGCTGCATATGTAGCAGAGGATGGCCAAGTCGGTCATCAATGGGAGGAGAGGACCTTGGTCCTGTAAAGGTTCTATGCCCCAGTGTAGGGGAATACCAGGGCCAGGAAGTGGGAGGGTGAGTTGATGATCAGGGGGAGGGAGGAGGAAATAGGTTTTTTTGTTTGTTTGTTTGTTTGTTTGTTTTGGAGAGGAACCCAGGAAAGAGGATATCATTTGACATGTAAATAAAGAAAATATCTAATAAAAAATAAATTTAAAAAAAGAACCCCTGTCTTTTGAGCAATTACAGCTGTTCTCTCTGCAACAGTTTGTCTTTGCTCATGCTCCTTACCTTGCCAAGCTACCCAGTTTTCTACCTCATTGGAGATGTCAGTAAGAGGCTTGAGCAAGAACCATACCCAGCCTGGGCATTGTGCTATCTTTAAATGTGCTTTACCCAAAATCCTACATTTTTACTTTTGATTTCAGCCCTTTTAATATTGTGAGTGTGTGGGCTGAGTATAGTTAGACTATCGCCAATAGAGTAATGCAAAACCCTTTGACCACCTCCCAGTACCATCCTCATTCTCCACTGAGAACTTCATAAGCTCGCCTCTGCTGTCTGCATTTCTAGTAGCACTTCTCTCTTTCTGGGCCCATTAAGTTCTATTAGCACTCTAAAGATCCCCAAGTCTCTAGCTGCCAACTCCTCCAAATTCTTCCTACAAACCAATCCTAAGTACCTATAATGTTCCTAGTCTAAATTAATTACTTTCTCACTGCTAGGGTGAATACTGGGCAAGAAGTAACTTAAAGAGAGAAGGGTTTATTTCAGCTCATAATGTGAGGACATCAAGTCTGGTATAGCAGGATGGAAACAAGTGCATGGATGCAAGCAGAGCAGGGTGGATTCTGGTACCCAATAGAATTCCCCATTTTCTTTTTCATTCAGCCTGGGACCCCAGTTCACACACATTCATGCTCTACTGGGCACATGTAAGTCTTTCTGGTAACTTCCTCAAAGACTGATAATGCCTCTCAAATTCAGTTAAGTTTGCATGAATATTAACCATGAATGTTGATCTGATCACTAAGCTGATAACATTAGAAGCTACAATTTAGTGCTTGGCAAAGAATCTTCAAGTAGCTGCCTTTTTCTTCCATCATGGAAGCACATAGCAATAAGATACCATCTTTGTACTGGTTAAGAAGGGCTTTATTTTTATCTTGGGGGTGACTATGCATGTGTGCAGATCAAAGGACACCTTGTGGGAGTCTGTTCTCTCCTTCCACCATGTGAGTTCTGTGGATTATGCTCAGGTTGTTCACCTGATAGTGCCTTGAACCTAGGCTTTCCTGCCTCTATAACCATTTAGGGGATGACTAGTCAGTGGTAATTTGTTGTTGTAGACCAAGCCGCCAAGGACAAATCTAATTATAGTTTCTAGCATCCTTTGGTATCCAAAATCAATCTTCCTTTTTATTTTATTGTTACTTTAAAATATATTTTTAAATGTTAACAAATTCAGATAAATTGAAATCATGTAATTTTCTCATCATAATGCAATAAAAGTTAAGAAATAATAAAGAAACAGAAAGTAAAAAAAAAAAGAAAAAGAAAATAATTTTCTTCAACCTGCAAAAAAAATCTAGGAATTAATAAATTTGTCCTTATTAAAAAAAAAATCCTCCAAGCCTCCAATCTCCCGAACCTTCATATTTACCTTCATTTATAGAGTGCTGAAGGTTTTTCTTTTTCTTGAAAAAAAAAACCCAACAATTTCAAATTTTCTCTTTCTTTATTCTGGCTGCTGTGGAGACAAGCCTAACACATGGCAATATTTGGAAGTCTGATCTTGTTGCCCATTATAAGAGCTACTTTGTATATTTAGAAATGGCATCAGCGAACCCACTCAGCTTGCTTCTCCCAAGCCTGGAAGGAATAAGCTTCGTGCATACAGAGTGGCAACAGAGACACCTATAACTATAGCATTTACCACTGTCTTCACCTGTTCTGAAACATCAACAGAAAAGTTACGTTCTTATCACATACAGTTTCATTTTCCTAGTCATGTTTGTATTTTTCTGAACATGGTGAGAGAGTGTTTGCCAGGAGGAAAGATTCCATCTTAGCTGGTAACAGTATCTGGCAATGTGTGAAATACCCAGATGCTCAGAGGTGCAGATACAAGATAGATGACAACCTGTGATGAAGGCAAGACACCACGAGTGATCTGACAGTCTCATTAGGATGTGTCATTCTGTGCTGCATCCAGCATCTGGATTAGTTTTGGTAGGTGCTTCTTAACCAACAGAAAGCAGCAGAAGGAACTACCTAAAGCCATGGACTCAATGGGGAAGGAGCACCTACTGTTAAGCGCTGCCTTCCTGAGTTGTGATGTAATCATCTGCATTGCTTTGATGCTGCCATGTTGTAAAGAAGCTCAACAAGACCATGAAGTTATAACTTAGGGAGAAGTCTAGAGGTAGAGCCATCTAAAGAAGAACTAACTTTTCTTATTAATTCCTGAGAGTTTCATAACCTTTATAACATTTAGTTTAATTTTGTTCATCCCTACCCCTAACTCCTCTCAGAAATAAACATGAAGCTTGACCTTGATATAATGGTGCTAGACCAAGAGTCTCCTTAAGACTGGGGGACACTGTGTAAAATGAGAAACTTCATCACTTGGCAAATAATAAAGATAGAGTTCAGGACTCAGCAGGCTGCAGGATGAGCAGAGGCAGAGAATAGGCAGAGAAGAATGTATTCTTTCTGGATTACAGATGGGTTTTCGACCAATTTCTACATTGGCATACCATTAGTATTTATTTGAAAGAATTTATTTAAGAATTATAGAGGCAGCTATTTTGACCTCTTATGAATATTTTTGTTATTAAAATTATTTCATTTGAGGTGAGATCTGGGCTAGAAATCTATCAGCTGCCTCCAAGGATCTGTGGTTTGTATTTTAGAACCCTGAGGGATGATTTGGAAGCAAGAAAAACAAGAAAATTTGGGCAAGGAAACAAGGAAAACAAGACAATCATGCTTATTAGCTCTTTTAAACGGAAATATTAAAACTTTACTCGAGAATCAGTTCATATTATTTAACTTCTGATTTTTCCTCAGGCAAGGCTCTATACAAGTTAAAGTAAAGGTTAAATGATATAGAGTCTTGAATACAAACACAAATAACTTTATTATCCCCAAATGAACTGTTTCCAGCATTGTCAACTAAATATCCATTGCTATGTGTAAATACAGAAGAGCCATTATATTTTATTTTCTGTTTGCCTATAAAGTTCCTCCATGCTAAACCACACTGAAGGTTATTTAGAACACACACACACACACACACACACACACACACACATACACACACACACACACACACACACATATGCACGCACACTCACATGCACACGCATACATGCACAAACATAGTAAGAGACACAGAGACATAAGAGGCAGTAGTCCTTTTTTCTTTTTTCTTAGATTTTTGAGACAGGGTTTCTCTGTATAGGCCTAGCTTTCTTGGAACTCACTCTGTAGACCAGGCTGGCCTTGAACTCAGAAATCTGCCTGCCTCTGCCTTACAAGTTCTGGGATTAAAGGCATGTGCCACCACTGCTTGGCCCTCTTTTCATATTATGTTTTTTAACTAAATTTTTGAAAGTGTCATACAGTCTACAATATATCTTAGTCATATCTATTCCCTCAGCTCCCACTTCAACATCTCTCCCTTTCCTTTCTCAGTTTCATGGCTTTTGTGGTTCTTTGTTTTATAATCTATTAAATTCAGTCATTGCTGCCCTTGTCTATGTTTACATAGTTATCTCACCAGGGCATGAGCAGCCTTATGACTGTCTACCCCCTCAGCAGCCCTCAATGTCCCTTAGCTCCTTAGTTAGGGGTAGAACATTGGGAGGCCTTCCATCCATGCTGGAACTTTAGTGCTCTTGGTTTATGGAGGTCCAAGTGGTGTGAGTTCAATTATCTCTGATGATAGCTAACGAAGGCACTGATATGATTATAGCAGAATAACAATAGGAATCTTCTTTCACTGCAAATTTTCTCTTTTGTTTATTTAGATAAGAATTACTTGGTTTTACCCTAGGCTACTGGACTATCTAGTCTCAGGTTCTTGGCTACCCTAGCTCTGTTGACTATAGGTTTCATTTCCTGGAGGGGGTTTTAAGTCAAATCAGTTATTGGTTGGTTACTCACTCCCACAAGCCTTATTCCATCATTTCCCTAGCAAATCTTGCAGGCATTACACAACTGCAGAACAAAGAGTTTGCGGCTGACTTAGTGTTTATGTTTCTCTTATGGTAGCCTACAGAGTGCGTTCCTGTACAAAAGACACTGAAACGTAGGGGTTTAGGCTCTATGTAGGACCAGCTAGACTTCTCTGTCTTCAAGGAGTTGTGTAGATACTGCTTTCTACAATGGGGCCTTGGTGTCAAAGAGTCCAGACTTGTAACATTTCAGAAAAAGAACACATACAATAGGATACATGCCTAAAGTATTTCACATTTAGGAACACAGGCACTTCTGAAACTTGAAAGGTAATTTGGGAAGTAAGTACTAGATGACATTGTTGCTCCCGTGAATTACTGAATGACAAGCGGACACTAGCTCACAATCGAGTATTTGCATTATCAGTGCAGAAGTGGGCAGGAGGAAGACAAGCCTGCACCACTGTCTGCATGATCGCTGCTGGTTTCTCAGGATCGAAGCCTTGTTCTCCTTTCATGTAGGGAATGAGAGCAATTGCTTCATCTATTGTTTCCAGCCTTACTGAGCCATTCTCAGCAAAACACACTCAACCATCAAAAAAGAAATCCCACTCTCATTCATAACTTGCCTTATTGATTGTCTTCCTTAATTAAAACAGCCCACAAGAGTTTTGCTTATCTACTTTGTCAGTCTTCTCCAGCTCAGCCTCTGTCCCATCACTACAGGAAAAGAACTGTGGTCGGGGTACACTATGTCTGTTATATTCTCTGGCCCTATGAACTTCTCTGTCTGTATACGTCTCTATAGCTCTCAGAGGGAATAACAGATATACTTACTCTTCCTTCTGGAACTTTCTACCCCCTGTTATAACACAAATATTTTATGGTTCTCATTTTACGGAGCCACCTTGTAAAGATTTTTTTCTAATTTTTCTAAATGTGGAAATTCTGTAGTTCAGGGCCACTTTTCCTATTAGCAATCTGTCACCAGATAACCTCAGGCAGCCCGATGCTTCTAGTCACACTGATATTTGATGCACAAATCATAGTAACTCATCACTAATACTGTTATCTCTACATTCATATAGTCTGCCACCAGCATGACATGCATGTCTAGGTACTTTAATAGCATGTCAGAGCAGACATGATTATGATAGATCACCTGTTCTTCTCCAGTCTTTCCATCACTGGTCAATCACACAGCTTTTAAATTAAGTTTTTTTGTTTTTGTTTTTGTTTTTGTTTTTGTTTTTGTTTTTTTAATCTTGGAGGTAGGGTATCTCCCTTATTTTCATTTGTCACTTCATTCATTTAAGTCTTTTTTCCCTTTACTCTTTCACAATCACATTTATTGATGATTAGATTATTTCCCCTTAAAATATGTATGTCAATGTACCATCTTCTACTAAGTCAATTTACAACCATATTTGCAGATAAGTCTCCATGGATATGGTCATTCTAGTATAGGGTCATTAGTGAGGGCCATCGTCCCACAGGTTTGTTCTCTTCTTATAAAAGGGGAGACATTGGAGACAGATAGATATACACAAGGAGAATTCCAGATGAAGACAAAAGTAAAAATGAAAATATGTAGGAGCCAGGGAGACCAAAGAAGATTTCTAACTACCAAGTTACTGGTAACCTGGAGCTTGGGCAGAGATGTGGAGGAGACTCTTCCTCATAGCCTGGGAAAAAATTGTCTTCCCTTCTGGTCATCAGGACTGTGAGATACTACATCCCTCTTACATCTTTGTTAGCTGGACTCTTTCAAAGTCTTCTATCATGGATCTACCCATAGCCTTTTCCTAGGCTACCTTCTATATTCTCTCTATGGTGACTATTTAAAAAGCCAGCTCCAGTCAGTCCACTTCTTAAGTATGTATCTTCTCATCTTGTGTAGGATAAAGTTCAAGCTCACTGTGGAGACTTGAGAAATTCCCCATGATTTGCTCCTCCTGAATTCTGGACATCATCTCTTCCTCCTTAACTCACTGGTCAATTGTTTTCCTCCTCCATTGCCTTTTATGTATTACAGAGTCACTTCTTATTTCAACATCTCTGGACGAGCTTTTCCTCATGCCAGATAACCATACAGCTTCTTATTCTCATGGTTGGGTCTTCTGTTTCCATGTTGGAATTCATTATCAGAGGCTCATCTGTTCCCTATCTCAGCACATCATCTTTATCACCATTGTAATATTATACCAAATGTTTGCTGATTTAACTAATTTTTAAGTTTATTTAAGTGTCTATTTAGTGCTCATCTCTCTAAAACATTGGAAGTCTCAGAGTAAAAATGTTTGCCTTCATATCCTTAGTGTATTTGCCGTGTTTGACACAGCAGTCCATAGCACAGCAGTTAGTTGCTGAATACTTTGTTGATGAATAAATAAATAAATGGTCACTAGTGGCATTTTCTCAAACCAAGTAAAATGGCCCATGCTTCATCTACTGTGCATGTGTTTTATGAGCTCCTTCTATAAACCTGGTACTGTGTCAGGTTCAAGTATGAACAGGACAGAGCAAGTCCTAGGTGGAGAAGGAGGAAAAACAAAGGTCCTTAGGAGGCAATGTCCTAGTATGTCTGAGAAGTGACACTCTGTTCACTGATATGAGGAAAGAGGAAAGCTTCTGAAATTTGGAGAACTGTTAAGTTGGCAAAGTCAGCTATTTTCTCTGTAGGTAAGCAAGGCTGGAAGCACACAGATCCTTTAAGGCCATTTCTTCAGGGAAGAAGAAATGCCAAGTGAGAACTTGCACAGCATTAGAGACATGGTTGGATTCTAGGGAATTTTCAAAACAGAGTCCAGAGTCCAAACATATGCACTGAATTTGAGTGTTATTAATAGAAAAAAAAAGGCAATCCTATATGATTCCAAGGTTTTTGATCCAAGCCACTTAACGAATGAAGCTGTCACTTGCTGAGATGGAGGTGTCTAAGGGGAGAAACATTGTCCCAGGAAAGGATCTTGATTTGGTTTTGGCCTTGTTACATTAGAAATGTCTATTAGCTCCTGTGTGGAAATGCCACATAGGCAGTCAGCTATGCAGGGTAAAGTTCAATACAGGGGTCATTCACAGTAATGAGTGAATTCCCAGCAGTGGAATATTACTGCTGGACTCATTCTTCAGATACCCTACTTCAATCTACCCTGTCTGTGAGAATGCTGCCAACCCTCCTTCTAAGTAAATGTGCAGTCAAAGGGACAACTTTGTTCCCAAAGATTTTTATTGACATCCTGTGTAATGATGTCCATTAATTAACTAGTTAAAATTTCTTAAGTTGATTCATTAAAAAGGACAAAAAAAGATTATAGATTTCTATAACAGCTTTCCATTATGTGGGAAGAATATATTCTTTTCAAGATGATCACTGAATTTTTTTTAGTTAATAGACATTTATAGAAACTCTATTACTTCCTAACTACTGACTGTACCAAAATTATATAATAAAAAATAACATACAGTCTCCAGATGTAAAGATTTCAAAGGCCTCGAAGAAACAGGGATTGTAGTGCACAACACTTGATGAGAACACCATAGTGAATTTTTCTAATGTTATAGGGAGGAAATAGATTCATATTGTCAAACTATATTCACTCATGGATCATTAATGGTCCTTTCTTACATACATACAACTATGAGATAAAAAGTAGTATGTAGATGATTTCTGCAAAACAAATTTCAGCTTCAAACTCTGATTTTTCTGTTTAGATCAAAACTCCTGCCTATGTTGATCTGACCAAGCTTGACTCTCTTCTAAGACTGATATCCTTTGAAAGTATTTTGTTACATCTATGTATCTGAGTAGAAAATAGAGTTCTAAATTGCTTCAAGATATTTTGGAAAATAAAGAATTTATTTTATTTTTTGCTATGCTTGTGTCGGTGAGTGGGTATGTTCATGTATTAATGCAGGTGTCTAAAGTTGTTCAGATGAGGGAATTCGGTTTCCAGGAGGTGAAATTGTGAGCAGCCAGACATAGGTGCTGGGAACCAAATTTAGGTCCTCTGCAAGACAGCACATCTACAATGCAGAGCCATCTCTCTGCTTCCTCTTTGTCGGCATTTTAGTGAGTAATTAAATGCTGTGTGGGAATTTTGAAATATTAAGTTGTGATTCTCTCACTTTTCCTGAATAGTCTTGGAGAAGGTTCATTACCAGGGACCATCTTCACTTGGTGTCTGTGAAACAGAAAGAACTATACGGTATGCAATGCTATGTCACCGAGCTGTTGGATAGTAGACTCCTGTGGATGTTCTATAGCTGTGGTGGCTTGGCTGAGGCTGTGCATCTTTACTACATTCATTCAGATCCTCCTCCTACAGGCTGCACTGGTTCACTGATCTGATCTGACAAATGAATGGATAACTGGATGAATGAATGAATGAATGAATCTTGAGTGATATTTTTTAATAGTAGTAGGTTCACGTTTCCTTTCTTGTAAGCATTACTTATTTTTAGTGACTTAGTCTCCCAGATCTCTTTATATTGGACTGCTTCTAAGGAGCTTATTGGTAATAATTTAATGCCAATCAAACAAAGTCATACAAACTGTTTATTTTTTCTAATTTTAATTCTTGTAAACCAATTTATATTTACATAAAATTGTAAAAAGTTTTAAATAATATATGAATAAAATGTTTTTCATAATCTAGTTGATGCATTTGAAAATGAGAGGGGAGCAATGGCTTGATTTTATAGGTTGAGTACCCAAGGTTATGCATAGTGAATAACTTGAGGGTCAACCTTGTGTCTCTTGTGTCTGGGTGCTATGTATGTGCTCACATAACACATTGATATTCATCTTAGTTCAACAAATAGATAAAGTGAGGGTCATAGTGGCCATACTCGATTTAATAGGAAACTAAGGGCTTTAAGTAACTGTTGTTATTCTTCAGTGCCATAACACATCATGATCAGCATGTGTCATGGGATAAATTGATATTCATTTATCTTCTAATGTTTGTGTCTTTGTTACAGACACTGAAAGAGCACACAAAAGAAGTAGACTTTAATACTACAGGGAAGGAACAGGAGCCCACTGTCCCTAACTTTCCTGAGTAGTTCAACTTTGGCACTTGAAACCCTATTCATTTGGATCATACTGCCATTGAGGGACAATTCTATCATTCAAATTCTATCTTTACAGCATCATTGGCTTCTACCCATTAGAAGCCTGGAGTTTTTTAAGTTGTAGCAGTCAAGATGTTGTTGATGGTACTGAAATGTCTTCTGAGCACAGATCTCCCCTGTTTTGAAATGTGACTGAAGGCCTCTGTAACCAGTAATGCAAGGAGACATTTTGCTCTTGAATTATTTGCCAAGGGTCTAACCATGGAAGATATTTAGTAAATGTCTGCTGACTGAGTACTTTTATGGAGATAAGTTAAATTCTCCCATTCTTCTCAGCTATACTATTTATGTCTCCAGAGGGCTGAAACTCATCAGAATATCAGAAGATAATTTAGTACCAGCTAAAGGCTACTTCCTTCAGAGTGCCTTTTTTTGCCCTTTAAAAAATTGAACTGGTGTCGTTTCCCCCTTAGTTCCTCAGGATTCCCCATCTAGTCTTCTAGGAATAAATTTTGGTGTGCTTCAAACTCATGATCACCCTAGAATTCTGTGTTCCTTGGCAAATCAATTCATTCTTCCTCAGTGTGAAGAACTATCTGGTAGTGTTTTTAGTTTGGCCCTTTGCCCTCACACATTATTGCAACCTGGTGTCCAGCTAGCCTCATTGTCCCACTTCCTTTTCTTTATATATTTTGTCATCTCTGACAACTTTAATCCACCATGCTCCAAGGAGCAATATGGTTTTAGCTTGGTATGTCCATCACTTAGATAATCCCATGGTGTAGGACAGGGTTATTACCTCAATATGAGATTAATCAGCTGCCTTGACTTTTGAATAAACATTATAGGCTGAGCATCTTGGTGGCAGATGTCTCAAGTATAGCACCTGTACCTAAGGTACTTTCATGACTTCAAGACTTACTAGCCTACTAGGGGGCAGGACAAGTTGTAGTGCCCTGGCTCTAATTTGCAGCAAATAGTGGATGGGATCTGATGGGTTAAAAACACCAGCTTCTCCATCCTTGAGAATGACATCATGTCTTATGGTCTCTAGGAGCCTCAGTGTGACTGAGACCTGCTAATGAAGGTACCTGTGTGGTCTCCTCTCATTCTTGTCACTTTCTTTCTACCATGCTACCTTGCCAGGGATAACCTAACAAGGTACCACAAGATGGGAGATTCAACCAACAGAAAAGAATTATTTCATAATCCAGGGATTGATTCCTTCTGAAATTGCTGTTCTAAGCAAATGGATGGCATCTCCTGAATACTTGCTTGAGTCTTAATAAATGTCCTCCTCTTTATAATAACTCCAGGCTACCTGGACCAGCCTAATAACACTATCATAATCACCCACCAAAAGACTCCATCTCTAGCTAGGCATAGTGGCATTATGAGGCACTAGGATATGCATTTGGAGGAGGGCACAGTCCAACTTCTGATACCCATTTAGCTGTTTTCAGCTTTCATCTCTCAGATTAGTTTTTTAATCTCAGCTCTTTATCCCTGTGCTCCAGAGGGCCTGATGCAAGATGGCTTTGCTTTGGTTTACTTTCTTCACTTTTAAAAACATTGTCCTGTTGGCACATCTTCCAAAGTTTATTATCCCTATCATACATATGAAGAAGCAGAAACCTGTGAGATATTTTTTTCTGCAGTGGTGGGGATGGAAGCCAGGCTCCTGGGCATGCTAAGGAAGAACTCCACCCTAGCTTGCAATTGTTAAAGAGAAGATAGAGAACTGTTGTTGTAACACAGAGCCTTGGGGGCTGAAGATGACATTTTCTTGTTCTGCCTTCCTGGTTCTGCTTTGTGTTCCATAGAATCTCATGTGAGTTCCTGAATAACTCAGAAACTCACACACAAGAGTCTCTGTCCTCCACAAATGAATGTACACAGGTACCAACTCTAACAGATGCTCCACCTTCCTGGATCTCTAAGAAGAGAGACAAGGGAAGGCTTGCAACAACACCACACTCCTGCATGATAGCCCCACTCAAACATTGGCTAGAAGCAGACACCAAGGGCTGCATCAGCCTGACCCAGGGGGCATGTGGGATGAATAAATTACTGTCCTCAATGAGCTCCTTTGTAGAAAAGGCCACACAGACATTGGTGTAGAGAACAACTGTGTTTCCAGCGTAGAAAGACAGTTCTCCTTTGTGGGGGCTTGGAGCTGCTAATTAACAGCTAATGTTTTCTTTTCAGGCAAGGCTGCATGAAATATTAGGATTTCCCAGATCATTAATGTATTTGGATTTTATTCCCGTTCTCCTTGATAGACTTTATGTCTACTCCTCCTGATATTTCATGATAGCATCAATTAAATAACAAAATGAGCATAATAAGAGTAATAAGAATACTAATACCCATAAAAAGGCTTTTGAGATTTTAGATTCTGTGATTTACAAGCAACTTATTATTTGTACAGAAAACCAGAATATTGATGATTGAGTTGGAAAAACTTCCTGAGGGTTTCTTAAAGGACTCAGTGTGTAACATGACTATGGAGGTCATGTGAGATTTCCACAGAGGGAAGTGTTTTCCATGATACGGCTGACAGTCTTCAAGTCGGCTGAACCCTATGCATGGAGTGAGTGGCACCTTTTAAAGAGCACGCATGGATGCTATGTAGGACAGACTATGTAGGGTCAGAAGGTAGAGCAATCATTCGTGATGTAGCACAGACAATCATACTCTTCTTGAAGTCAGTGAAGGAAAATGACTGTCCCAGTGCCAACGGGTGGGAGAGCAGTACAAGCTAAAATTTCCAGCTATTTATGCAATTTTAAACACAATAGCCTATCCTAGAAATTAATAAAAAAGTAAAGGTAACTTAATAATGTGCTTCATGTTCCCAAAACATTCAAAATATATGACCTTCCTGTTTGGAATCAATTTAACAATGGAATAATTAATGTGTTTATTTCTTACTAGTTATTCAAAATATGTGTTTATTTTATACCTAGTAGCACAGCTAGATTAAAACTAGCTACATTTAAGTGCTAAAGAGTAACTTGTGGCTAGTGGAGACTGGGCTGAATGGCACATCACTAAAGTGCTGTATGGAATGGCTTCTCTCATATGTGGGAACTTTCTAAAGACTTCGAGCAAAATTCTGCAGGTCATGGAAGAATGCCAGGGCACCCTGCTTGGCAAGAGGTAGCTGAGAGCTTACCCTCAGTGGGTAGGTACTGGAGAGGCTGGCTTTGGAGACATTCAAGGAGCCTGTGGATTTGCATCCCACTGCTCCAAAGCCCCAGTGCATCTATGAGTGTATCAAAAACTCCAAGTCACACATGCTCTGTGGTGACATTACCCAGCTTATCATTCTTCATCTCTGACTCCCTGTGCTTGGTGTTAAAGATGAACTGAAGGTTAGGTCTACTCACAGGGAGCTGGGGTACGCATTCTCTCATTAAGCATGGCAGTATAAAAGTGGAGGTCCTTCCTCATTAGAGCTATAATGGACAATCCAAAAGGAGAGGTGGAACTAAGACTCATGTGGTATGGACCAGTGGTTTGCCCCGAACTGAAAAGAATAAGTGTGGTGGCTTCTTTCTATCCCCATCTGCCAAGACCAGTATCAGCAGATTTATCCCAAAAGCACTAACTTGAGCTGACATACACACATGGAAAAATGTTTAGGGAATGTTGAAACCACAATCTTTATTCTGGGCTTTTACTTTTCCCTGTAGTGGAAGATATATGAATAGAGCACAAAGTCTTCTTTTTCATCAAACTGACAGAGTATATCTGAAAACAAATGCAGTTTATATATTTAATTGTGTTCTGGTATGTTCATGGCATAGATATGGATTTCATACAGTAATATATAAAGGAAGACAGAGACACAGGAAGAAGGGAAGTAACAGTGGAGGAAAACATTTAGCTTGTGGACAGTGAGCATCTTAGAGAAAGTGACTTTGGATGGAGATGAGACTAAATATAAGTGTATCTGCAGGTGGGAGTGGGAAAGGAGGAGGCAGTGAGTGAAGCTGGTCATAGGGAGGAGTGAGCAGGGTGGTGACAAGAGTCACAGGGCACCATGCAGTGCTGGACTGACTCAGAGGGTAGCAGCTTACCTTGATTTAGTGTCACTGTGTGGGATAGTAATACTATGCAATATTATTTTGACAAGCTCAACATGGCTTCTCTGAGGAGACATGGATGCCTAAAACTAGTTCTTCAGGCTTTTGAACATTCAGGAGAGAGACAATGTTGGTGATAAGGATAGAGATACAGGAAAGATACAGGAATGAGAGACCTAGGATCGTAAAGGCACCAGGCATGAAGAAAAGAGTGCAGACTTCCCAGTTATAAAGTCAGATTGAGGCTTTTACCTTTTCTTTGCCAGCAGAGAAGTCAGGTGACTCAGCCCAAGTCTGTGACATTCATTCATTGCTTCAGCTAAAGTCAGGAACAGTGGCTGCCTTTTATAAAGGTCCCAATTGTCTGTCACCATTTTGACTTGGATGGCTGCGAAACGAAGTAATGGGCATTTAAAACAGTAATTCTGTGGTTCTTTCCTGTTTGTGTGGGTTGAGTATGTTATCTATGCTTTTTTGTGTCTGAACACAAAAGTGACCTGAAGGTGGGGCTATAGGCCATCATCTGGCCCAGAGCTGTCAAATAGTCTCCATCTTCTCTTCTTGTATATCACTATATCTCTGTGGCCCCTTTTCACCCAGAATCCTGTTCCAAGCATAAGGAAGTATGAACTTCCAAGCCCCAAGGCACCACTATGAAGTGGCATTGTTACCTCTTACCATATTCCTGTTGCAAACCTCAGAGGAAGAGGTGGATATAGCCTCAAAAATCACAGGAAATAGCTCAGACTGTGGACTAGATATAGGTTCTTGGACAATCCCCAGCTGTGCCAATCCATCAACCCAGCAAGCCACTCTGTGCATTTGGCTCTTCACATCAAATGAAGATCACAGTTGCAACAGCACATAGGGAGCTGATGTTGTTTTGAGACAAGGTCTTGAAGCTCAGGGCAGCCTCAAACTCAGGATCCTTGCAACATATTCTTTGGAGTATAGGATATTGCACAATGCCCAGCACACATATGAGTTTTCTGAGAACACAGTAAGCTTTACTTATTTGCATTTTCTTTTTGTATATTTTTAGTTAGTTATGTTCAAGAATAGTCAGGAAATACAGAGTAATTTAGTAAGATATCTAGAGAAAGACACACAAAGGAGGAAGGAGGAAGAGAGAGAGGGAATGAAGAAAAGAGAGAATGAGGGAGAAGAAGAAGAGGGAGAGTGGGATTTTGGGTTAGATCATTTTAATTGTAACTTTATGTTATAATTGTTTGCCTTTAATGTTAGTTAGTGATCTCTGTGATGGTTGAGTGCCAATTGTCTGTGATAGACTCACATATTGGAACACCTACTCTCCAGTCAGTGGCACTGTTTGGGAAGTCAATATAATTGGTAGGAGGCAGAGACTGCTAGAGAAATTATGTCACTGAGGATGGACTTGAAGATTTTTAGTCTTGCCCTACTTCCTATTCTTTCTCTCTGCTTCATGCATAAGTGAAAAAATGTGAT
>JADRCD010172946.1:0-13033 GCA_019843815.1 Montemys delectorum | reverse complement strand
ACTTGGTTCCAAGTCTTACTCGTCTCACAGTTCATCATTTGACCCAGATGGCTGACAGCTTCTCCATGCCTCAGTTTCCACATCAGTCAGCAAGAGGTTATCACTGCCCCTCACCTGGTTTAGGAGACACACAAAGCCTGGGAGCTGAATGGACAGGCGCTCTTAGAGAGCAGACACTGGACTCATGACCACAGTCTGGCTTTCTCTGTACCTGGAGGCAGCCCTGATGGGGGCACTGGAGCCAGCTGGGACCATCCCTTGTCTACTCTGACCTGGCACTCAGTTGCCTTCTGCCACATTCGGGCCGGGACCTTTGCAGTGACTGTTCCTCTAACTAGAGTTAAAACTCTCTTCACTCTCAGATTGGCTTCTTCTTCACACAGGCCTTCCCCACCCACCTCCCTGACAAAGGTCACCTTAGTTTGTCACATCAGGAGGCCAACTGTTTTCCTGACCATATTTACCCTGGCTGACCTTGTCTGCTGGCTGGAGTGGTGTCTGTGTGGCCTCACTGGTGTGTGACCCGCAGAGGGCAGAGGCCACATGTATGCTGTTTCTCATGCTGTCCGTCAGCTAGGGGAATGCCCTGTACCCTAAGACATTTAAGAAGTGTATAGTTAATGTGTGTGGGCACATGGCTTTCTCAGAGAGGGCACAGCATCCAAAAGCTGTGTAAACTGAAGCTGGGTGGGTCCTTGGAGCAGACTCCCGTCTCCTGGGAAATCCAAGGGAAGTAGCTAGCCCAGGCTTGGATGGCACAGTCTAAGCACACCCGACCAGGTGCAGGTTGGAGTTCTCCTGCTCTTCCATGGGGGCCATCCAGAGCTGTGGGGTGGATTATGGGGCTTGAGGAGAGGTCAGGAAGGCTGGCAGTTCCACAGCTAGCTAGTGATTGGTTGCAGCTTAGACCTCCATAGGCCAAGGTTGTTCTCTGTGTTAAAAAGCCAGGTAAAAGAAATCTGTGTGGGTAGTAGCCTCTCCCTGCCCAACTCCTATCCAAGGTTGAATGATAAAAATAGAAATAGGAAGCCCCACAAGAGGCCGCCTCCTGTGTGGCTGTGGCTGGGTAGAGGGGCCTGACAGAGCAGGGTTGGGGTGGGAGGCTCTTAGGCCATGGGGATGTTTGCTTTGCTTCCCCCAAGAACTGGCTGTGGCCATGTAAATCACCCGGAGGAGATCTAGAGGGTCCCAAATACATCTGTTGGTTTTCTATAAAGAAAGAAAGACAAAGACAACAATCTTTGTGGTCTGCATAAAGTATTTTAATCATTAATGAACAAGAAAGAGCAAACCCCTGGAGCAGGCAGGAATTTGAGGGGAAACTAGTAAGGGCTGCCCATCCCCCCTGCCACCTGGGCCCCCGCTGTGCAGAGCTGGTCCAGGCATAGAAGCAGCAGGAGTGGGGGAGGCGCTGTCAAAGGATTTGAAGGGACCTGCAGGGTTCTACCCACTGTGGCCACACCGTCCATCCTTAGTAGCAAGCTGCTGAGCATGTATGAGGCAGGAGAATGCAACAGCAGAGAGTCCAGGGTGGTGGGGCTTTGGGCTCAGTGACTGTATATGCATGTATCTGTATGGATGTTAAGCTTTCAACTGCCTAGAAAATGTCATTTGTCTACGTGATTACATGTCTACTAATTGCATGTCTACATGACTGTGGGGCTACATAATCTGAATAGGTATGGGGCATTCAAAGTGTGTTGGTGGTTATAGTTATGTTTGGAGTTATGTATGTGGTTGGGAAGGCTCTAAGATGTAAAAATGTGGGAATGTAAGTGTGAGTTTTATGTGGTGTTGGAGAGTTTGTATAGTTAGGTGTGTGCATTTTGGAGATGTGGTAGAAACATGTACCATGTATTCACAAGAACCATTACCCATCTGCATCCATGGTACTCACATCCCAAACAGCACCCCAGACACGCTCCTTACCCAGTGATGCCCCTCCACCCTGTATATGTATAATACACATACTACCTATATGCAGTATATACACTACATAGACTGGAGGGAGGGGTGTGTGTGTGTGTGTGTGTGTGTGTGTGTGTGTATCACGTACATACTACAGGATGTGTGTATGTGTTTTGAGTGTAGTTAGGCGTAAGTTTCAGGAGGTTGGCGTGGCTGTGGCATCTGCCGATGCTTAGGGAGTGTCACAAGGCTGTACAGTATGAGTAGGTGCCTGTTAGCTATGCATATGTACTTGGGCATGTGTGTGTTGGAGGGAGTTGGGGAGGATGTTTTCACTGTGTGCATGGGTAGTGCTTGGAGACAATAAGCGGGCGTGACTCTGCCTGTGACAGGGTCGTAGGATGTTTAGCTTTGCCCTGAACAACATGTTAGCTGTACATCATGAGCATGTGTTAGGTCGCAGGGGTTGGCGCATGTGTGCTGGGTGTGCACTGTGTATCTGAAGTATACACCATGCATGTGTATTGGTAAGGGGTTGTTGGGTGTGTATTGTGAGTGTATATTGAGTGTAAGGAGTTGGCGTATACTGGGTGTACTTGTGCACCTTTGGAGTGTAAAAAGTTGGTGAGTGCTCCTTGTTTGTATGTTGGTTGTAGAGGTTGGTGTGTGCATGCTGAGTGCTTACTGTATATGCATTGGGTGTGGGAAAACATTGTGTGTGCACTCATTGTACATCTGCTGGGTGTAGAAGGTTGGTCCCTTAGGTGGGTAGGATTGGTCTGGGGCTCCAGTTCCTGCAGGAGAAGTCACATTTTGTGGCTGATTCTCATGTAGGAGCCTGTAATCCCACCCCATCCTCAAACTGAGGGCCACATGGGGATTTTAGCTGGCATGTAGGGATAGTTCTTGGAGGCATGAACAGACTTAGAGAATGGAGAGAGCCCAGATGTCAACGGCTAGGCGTAGTCGCTACAGAAGCCTGACGAGAGAGTGAGCATCGAAGAAGTCAGGCTTAACATGGGAAGAGCAGAGAGAGAGAGCTGGTGCCTAGATCTCAAGGAAGCCCTGGCAGGGTGGAGGGGTATAGCCAAAAGCACTCTGTGAATGAAGCAAGCTCTTGTCTGGTTCTGTTCAAGCAGCTGTGCTCTGGGATGCTGTCCGTAATGACTGACCCGGCATCTTCCCGGCAGCCTAGGGAAAGGTCAGGACAGAGACAGTCACACCACTGACAAGAGGGTATAGTCTGGAAGGAACGTTCCAGCTCCTGTGGGCTTAAGGTCCGTCTGATCCAGTGGCGGCTGGGGCACCCTCAGCCTGCTTCTTCAGCAAGAGACTCACTCCCATCTGGGCATAGGTTGTGGAGTGTGGATGGGCCACCACAGGTCCCGAGATGGTGGCTCCTCACTTCCCCAGGGCCTCGGGAACTACGAGCAGCAGATGACTCTGCTCCTTTATATAAATAACATAGTCGCGAGAAATTTCTCAGAGCAGTAGAAGAGGACTCCAGTCACGTGGAGGACACCGTCATCCGGCCCATTTCTGCCGTACAAGAGGGAGCACTTAGCGCAGTGTCTAGATTGAGTGAGAACTTGACAGGCTATATCAGCAGGACACTCCGCAGAGAAGAGCTTACGTCCCAGTTTGCCCTCATCTTGGATGAGGTTATTCACCCCTCTGTCCCTCAGGTTCCCACTGGGGTTGTTGAAAAGATTATGAGTAATTAGGATTGTTAAGTGTAGTATTATAAAAATAAAATCTCCCAGGATTCCACGGTACACCATGTCTGTCCCTTTTCACAGCAGTATTATACTCCCTTATGTGAGTTGGGATAAATTTTACCCAGTTAACTATTGGACTAGTCTTCTGCTATTTGTATTTTATAACCAGAATATCCATTAACTCTCTTATTGCATAAAACTTTGATTTCCAGGCCTACAGTGGAGAGGTCAGAGGACTATTTGAGCCTGTCCCTATGAGTCTATGTTCCTCCGTGCTCAGTTAGAACGCTGGAGTCAGAGTTCCCCTGGCTGCTGCAAAGCCAGTCCCAGGATGCTCATGCCTGAGCCCCTTCTGGTGTCATTAGCCTGGGGCATCATTGTCCATGATTTGCAGTGATGGATCCTGAGCCACAGCATTTACTCCCTGTGAGAGAATATTCCTTTTTTTTTTTTTTTTTTTTTTGTACCCATTAGAGCATACTTGCCTGTAAGGAATCTAACTACTTTTGGGATAAAATCAAATCCAGATCCCTCAGGATTGGCAGGGGAGAGAGGAAACCCCCAAGCTGGGCTCAGTCTAATGGCTCTAACACTGGCTGGGAGAGGCACACCTCTTGACAGGGTCATCTGCAGCTTGAGGCTCAGCCTCAAGAGATTCTCCTTCCTCGGAGTTTTGACAGGCTGAGCTATGCTTGTCCCTTGCGCCCCGAGATCCACTCTGCCACTTACTAGATAGCTGAAATGAGCGGATGACAGCTTCGTGGCTGCTTGTCTGCAGCGTGGGCACGATGACGGCCGTGGCCCGTGGAGCCATGGGAAGAGGGTGCTTCTGCCGGAAAGGCTTCAGTTTGGCCCCAGGTGTGGTCAGGATCGCACATGTGGCTTTTGTTCAGTTCAAAAGCAGTCACCTCTGCAGTCACAGATCCAGGAAGGGACTCATACCTGGGCCATAGTAACAAGCTCACGGCTCAACAACCAAGAGACAAACGGTGGGCTTTGTAATGGACAGAGGCTTGAGTGGCGTTTCTCTGAGCAATTATAGAGAAAAAGATGTTTGACATCATTAACCAGGAGAAGGGACATGGCTACGAGAAGAGGCTTGATGATGCTTAATGGCAGTAACCAAAACCATGGTTCTCATACGAGGGTCGGGGAGGTGTGGAGAACCTGGAACCGTTCCATGGTGGTGGTGGTGCTCTGGCCTTAGAAAACTATCTGCAGTTCTTCAAGCTAACACACAGTTGTCGTCTGTGTGGACTTTCATTCCACTCTGGAAGATAGTAAAGGGAGGATGAACATCCACACCAAAACCCATTTGTGAATATTCATGGCCTCGCTGATCATAGCCAAAATCCAAAGAGCCTAAGTATCCACCAGTAGATGGACAGATGGACTCTTATCTTTACACAACAGAACACTTCTGTGTTGCTGTTGTTGTTGTTGTGGTTGTTAATGTATTAATTTATTATATTTGTGTGCGATGCCATGGCAGGACATGAGTGCCACAGAGCAGGTGGGGATATCAGATACAGCCTTTGGTAGTTAGCCCTCTCCTCCACTTAAACATGGGTTCCAGGAATTGAACTCAAGTTGCGTGGCTTGCACAACAAGCAGCTCTACCCATTGACCCCTTACAGGCCTTCGGAGAACATTAGCACGCCCTAAAAATGACTGAAGTGCCGTCTACACTAACCACACAGCACAGAGGAATCTTAGAAACACAAAGCTAAGCAAAAGAAGCAAGGCATAAAACCTACATGCTGTGTGATTCAACTTACATGTCAACAAAGAAAAGAAAGGACCAATCTACAGGCATAGAGAGACTGCAGTTTCTGGGGACTCCAGAGAGGGAGAAAGGAGGAGTGAGTGACAGCCAGTGGCACAGGGTTTCTTTGGGAGAAAGTGTTCTACAAACCAATGTGGTGATGGTTGCCCAGGCTTGGATATGCTTGACACCCACTGAATTATATGCTTTAAGTGGTGGGTTTTATGGTTGTGTGTGTTCCTTCTCTGCAGAGCTATTGAAAAGAGTCACTGAAGCCTCTGGATGACCACAGGGAAACACACCCAGCGTATCTGGCCTCAAGCTTGACCTTGGTGGCTTGGCTTCACAGGGCAGGGGCCAAGGCAACTCAGCAGCTCTGAGGTGTCACAAGGGCTGCCCTCAAGCTCAGGCCCAGGGCTGTGGCCACAACACAAGACAGAATGTCAGAGTGGCAGAAGCTTGGGTTCTGAAAGATCATTTGTGACAGTTTTATGTGGGGACCAGCGTGCGCTGGATAGAGAGCACAGTCCTCCCCTCACAGGAGAGACTGGCTACAGTGACCTGAGCTCTTCCTGGGGGTGATGAGAAAGGGCTGCCATGTGCTCTGGTGGTCTCCAGTGACTGGCATGAGCAGAGAGGCACAGGCAGTACTCAGTCCTCACCTACATCGGCGTCATCAGGTTTGTGTTCCGTGACTCAGTCCTCCCGGCAGCAGTGAACGCTGCCGTGGCAATTAGCAAGTGTGTCCTAAGATCGTGGCCTCACCGTTCTGCAGGTCCCGCTGAAAGCTCTGCTGTGGAGAGGTTCTAGGGGTGCAGAGTGTGCTGTGGGAGCTTTGCCAAGTCAGACTGGATAGTGGGAGGGGAGCAGGCTCACAGACATGACTAATCACTGTGTCCTGCCTCAGAAGAACCCGTGCTGTAGAGGAGTGGAGTCTAAGGCCAGAGCGCCATCTACCACTGTGACCCTGACAGCATCCACTGCTACCTCTATTACCTGTCACCCTTACCCAGATAGATGCTGTTGTTGGAGGAAGCCTGCAGTCTGAGTCCAGGGCTGGAAGGCTGGAGATGAGGTCGAGCTGTCTTAACCAATCTGACACTCAGCCTGGAGCCTGTCTTTGTTGTTTGTATCTGCGGCATCCCCATCTCCATCCCCATCCCTCAGACCCTCTGTGATTGTGAAAGCCAAGGGTCTTCTCCTTCCCCAGCAGCGGGGAAGACAAGAAGGCTGACTCTGACCAAGTGGTTTGTTGCCATCAGCAGACCGCCTGGGAACACCTGTAGTACATCTGGTCCATTGCCAGGTGAAGACCAAGACCATCTGACCTCTTCCTGAAGCAGTAGGAATGAGCACCGAGTCTGGAAATTACTTGCTGAGTATGAGGCTGTGATGGAGGGAGGAAGCCTAGGGAAATCGGAGGAGGGTAGGGGGTGGCAATGAGCTGGAGTAGCCAGGTGATAGGCATTCTGAGAAGAGGATGATGGGAGGGGGGCACTGCTCCTGCCACCCTGATCTTGTTTTAGTCCTTATACTAAATCTACTTCCGGGAGGGCCATATCACCTCTGCTACAGGACAGGGCTCAGGTGACATGCTTAAAACCTGAGCCAGCAAGTGTCAGAGCTGGGACTTGAACTTGTCTTTTGATCCATAGCACAAGCCCCGGCCAGGTGCCTCTGGAGTGTGCTCCAGTGTTTGAGGCTGATGGGTGTTGAGGGTGCATGTGCCCCTTCCCAGAGCTCTGCAGCTCAATTTTCTTCTGCCCTCTTCGTCTGTCACCACCGTTTCATTAAACCTACCACTCTGTCTTCCTGATACCTCTGTCGTCACTGGCCACCGTGTGTGAAACAGGATCTCAGTGAGCTCATCCTTGTGAGCAGGCATCCATGACCTTCTTTCAGTTCATCCAGGGAGTAACCTACAAGTCCCCAATGTAGGCATGTAGCTGCCAACACGGTGGGCTTCATTCCAAGCCATTTGCCCACCGCCTGATTGTCAACTCCTCCTGGAAATCACTATACTGTCCTCATGTTTTTATGAAAGAAACTTAGGGGAAGACCCTATGCCCCTGTCACATAGGAATGAGTGTCCTATCCAGACATGACTCAGACCTTCCTGCCGACACAAGGAGAGTGGGCACTTGCTGTAACCCAAGGGTACATGCTGGACTAAGAGACAGGCCTAGAATTGCAACCTCAAACAATCCATAAAGGACCGCACTGACCACTCACTTTTTACAACAGAAGGTACTATGAAATGGGAGACGGTGAGAATAATGTTTGAGGAAAGTAGAGTATAGCAAGGAAAAGGTCACCCCTGACAGCACTACTCACATTTGACCACTGTGATCATTTTTTGGTGGGGGGAGGTTCCAGGTCTTTCTCTATCATATGATTAATGCACTAAAGGGAGCCATGCTGAGCTTGCTTTTCCACGGTGTATTTTGGACATCTAACCATGCACAGTTGGCTGGGGGCTTGTGGGGCATGAATGAGTGAATGAATGAGGTAATGAATTCCAGTTGGCCCCACTATGCCACCAGCTAGCCAGACCCGGGGATCACCTAGATTGCCTTTCCCGTTTCTCCAGGCACCCAGCTCCCTTTAAATACCTGCCTCCCGCAGCCTTGGCTGCACCAGACAGGTGCTAGACAGGCACCAGAATCTGCTGAAGCCTGAGTTAGCCGGAGGGGCATCAGATCAGAATCCAGACACGGGTGACTCAAGGATCAATACTTCATCCACCAGGATGAAGGTGTGGGAGCAGGAAGATCCTGCCTGGGACCACAAGGGTGCATATGCTGCCAGATCTAGGGGACAGAGAAA
Source organism: Montemys delectorum (assembly GCA_019843815.1). Classification (NCBI taxonomy): domain Eukaryota; kingdom Metazoa; phylum Chordata; class Mammalia; order Rodentia; family Muridae; genus Montemys; species Montemys delectorum. The sequence goes on along the minus strand of JADRCD010172946.1, from coordinate 4,816 downwards.
GCCTTGGTAAGCCTTTGGGCTGCTGGGGTGTCCCCACCTGTCACATGAGGACCTTTGGAGGCCCAGCTAGACCTGACAGGTTCCCTGGGCTGAGGTAGACTTAGGAGGCTCAGGGCTTTATCCCTAAAGGTACCTGTTGTCACATCCATCCCGATTGCTGCTGAACCCTGACACTTAAGGATATTCCAGGAAGAGAGAACTGTGTTGTGAAAGTGAAGTTAGGCTGCCCCTGTAGGCTAAGGAGCTGGACTAACAAGCCCGCAGGGGGCAGGAAGAGGGTGGCAGGCTATGCTTCTATTCTAAGCCTAAGATGGGTTTTTAACAATGACAACAGCATCTGGCAGTCTCAGAATCCCTGGCCATGGGGTAGATGCTGGGCATGAAAGGTAATGAGTAGAGCAGAATTCAATAGATTCAGAATAGCAACAGGGATGCCAGCAGGAGAGTGGGGCGGGGCATATGGAGGCGAGAAGGCCTCCCTAGTTTGGATCCTGGACTATAGTTTCCTCCTGGATTGGGCTGAAGACTCCACTTTGCATCCCTGGCCCTGTTGGCAGTCTTGGGGTCCTGCCTGGTCCCAAGTGCTAAGCAGCAGTTTCTTTTCTTTGAACTCTGGGTACCCAGGTCACAGCTGAGCGGCTCAGTGCAGCGGCATCTTTCTCTTTTTGTCCTCCTCAGTGTTTGAAGCCAAAGCTAAATGTTTTAATTTCACATTATTCCTGACATAATGCTAATGAGTTCCAGCCGTCCCCTGAGTCGGGGTAGTGAGGCTCCGCTGAGCCAAGCATCCGGGCAGCTGGCTTCCCAGAAAGTGCCTCGTGTCCCCGGAGCTCAGAGGAGTGTAGTACGCTTCCTCTCAGGGACTTGCTTATCACATAGACCTAGTTCCTTGGTTTTCATAGCTGGTGCTTCAGTGTGGTGACAGATGTGTGTTTCTCTCTGGCCCGAGAGAGGAAGCACCCATGGATAGTGGAAAACCCAGGCCTTTTCGGTGCCCCAGACTGGGCTGGACTACATTGCTGGAGATTTGTGGTTTTAGGAGTGCTCAATATGGCCGTGACCACATTTTCTGGTGACTTAGTAACTGTTCTTACTCTAGTCATCTCTTTGCTGTGGTCCGTGTTTCCTCAATCCCCGTAACACTTTGTTTTTGATTCAGTACATGGTAAGAGCCCTGGTGTTCAGTGTCCTCGGAAGTCTCATCTAAAAAAAGTGGTACTGTGGCCCCTCCATCTAGGAAAGTCTGAAGATCAGCCAAGCACGGCATAAATAGGGCTGCTGAGCCTGATTGAGGGGTGCCATTGGTGCCAGCGATGGTCTTCCTTCTTGTCTGTGTTCCTCTGTATTACTTACATCTGAGCTCATTCTGAAGCCCATGGCAGGAATGTGTGGAGAATACATTTAACTTTTAAGTTTGCCCCAGCACAGGCATTTGTGCCAGGGAGCCCATCCCCAGAAGCCCACAAAGCAGCACCTAGCAGTCTCCGGCATTCTCTCAGTCGTGGGACATGCAGGCTTACGTAGAACCAAAGGACTCTCAGCCTCTAACACTGACACCAGCTAAGCCATGCTGCCCCCATTTCTGGTCAAAGTCCACTTGTCCCCTGTCTATCTGATCGAGTCTGTGCTGGTTCCGAAAATCTGTCTTCCCAACTGGTAAGGGACAGACTTCCTTGAGACACACAGAAACTACCAAAAAGGCAGTCAGGCTCAATAGAGAAATATCAGCACCTCTAGGGTATGGCCTCCCCACCTGGGAGACCCCGCTTTGTCTTGGCCAGAGCACCGTTTGGGAGCTGGGAGTTTGGGGGACTTTGCTCTTTCTCCCTCAAGCTCACTCCTGGACCTAACTTGGGAGACCATCACTGGACAAGTTACCTCCCTGCTCTGCCCTGGAATCTGGCTCTAGATGAAGAAGGGAGAAGGACTCCTTGGGTCACCTTTGCTCCTTGTTTTTACTTAGTCCTTAACAGGTATTCACATACACCAGGAACCATCCCGAGCACTCTTATGTGGGTTAATGGCAGAAGCATCATTTGCATATTAACTTCATGACTCATACATACAGTCTGCAGAGCTCTTTCCACTTGGTCTTGAGCTGGCTCAGAAGCCAAGAACTTGCCCTATCCACCCCTTCTGCCGACTCATCTCCCCTCTGTCGCCTTTAAGTACTTGCAGTTCCCTCTGTTCCACACACCCCCACTCTACAGATGAGAACTGAGTGAGACCTAGTAGGGAGAGGTACTTCCCAGGGGACCTGGCCTAGTGACAGGCTTCGGTATGGCTAGTTAACAGGATGTCACTGTGGACATTGGAGAACGGGCCATAAGCAGAACCATTGACAGCATTGACTACTATGAGCTATAGAGCAGAGGCCTTGACTGACATGAGGACCTCCCTGCCTCATCCAGCTTACTGGCCCCTGGAGGAGCTGTGAGATGTGGACCTCCATAACTGGATACCTTCTCCACCTACCTCCTTGAACTCCAGCCTGAACACACTGAGGCTCCTCTGCCTTAGGACATTCAGTGCCTCTACTTAACCATCTCAAGGACAGAAGCCTACTCCTGCCTCTCCCAGGGTTTCTCTGATGCTGATGGGGCCAGGGGAGAGGAGTGCTCAGCATACTGGGGCTCTGGCCACCAGGATGGTTCTCCTCAGCTCAATTCCTATATAGTTGGACTTGCTGTGGCTGAATGCCCAGGCAGTTGCTGCTGCTTCCTCCATGTCCTTCACTAGGTTGAAGGTGCATACGGGGCTGCGACCCTGGACCTAGGTTGTCAGAGTTCCTTCAGGCCACCTCTCCTGGGTACCCTCCATGAGTTTGAGCACTGGCTTCCATCTGTGTTGCAAGTGTGACATGAGGCTCCAGGGCCTCTCGCAAGGCACCAAGAGCGGGGATGTCCACGTCAGCACCAGGCCAGCAGGAAGGACACTTAGGAAAGGCCTTGGTATGAGCCAAGCCTGAGAGAACCAGAAGAACTGAAGAATAAACCAAGGGCATTGTGGGAAGGGTCAGCATGGGTGTAGGCTGAGGGCAACGACATATGGACAGAGCAGGGCGGGAGAAGGGCATGGGAGGCCAGGAGGGAGGCCACTGTCTTGGGGTTTTCACAGGCTCTCTGCCCAACCCAAAGCCAGCCTGATATAGCTACCCTGTGAAAATTAGGGATCAGGGTACCTAGCCTCTTCTCCATAAAGCTTCTGGGCTGCCTCTTCGAGGTAGATGCCTGGGGTCTAAACAAAGAGTACACTTGGGAGTACAAGCGTATCTATAGCCTTGAGACCCAGCTATACTAGTGGGTGTCTGGATGCTAGTGTGTCATCAGGGAAGCTTTGTCTCTAGGTGGCATGGCTTTCCTCCAGAACACATGTACTGGCTGTTCTGAGGCTACCCTTATTCCACATGTGTGTCAGTTTCTGTGTGCGTGGTATTGCACACAGGCTGTGTGTCAGTGAGTGTGTCTAGAGATGGTTAGAATGGGCATGTTTGTGCAGGTGGTAGTATCTGAGGCTTGTGTATCTGGGTGTATGTACAAGTGTGTGTATGTGTGTGTGTGTGTGTGTGTTCTCCTGAATGTCATGAGTTGTAGGGTGTCTGTGTATGGGAGCGTGTGGAGCGTGTGTGCAGGGCTTGTGTATGGGAGAGCATATCTAGGTCTTGGTGTATGTATGAGTGTGCTGGTGGCCTGGGTCTGCCTTTGACATACTGCTAGGGTGAGAGGAAAAGAATCCGTTTTAGGGTACATAGGTATGCGTGTCTGTGATTCTGCATCTCTATCTGGTGGCCTGTTGTGCATGTGTCAGAGAAGAAGCTAGTCCCCTGTCTCCCCTCTCCCGGAGCCCTGGCCCCTAGCCAAGCCTCTCTCTCTATCCCTGAAAGGCAGGCAGGGCATCTTGGTCCTTGCTGGCTGACAAACAAGTCTCTAGGCTTCCCTCAACTACTAAGAATAGAAACCTGTTTCGTTTGTGGACAAAGCTTTAGGCCCAAGGCAAGCGAGCCTGACCCAAAGTGGTCAATGTGGTCTTGGTAAGGAAAGGTTCAGGCACCATATCCTCAAAACCGCCTTCCCAGGACAGACATGACGCCTTTGACCCCTCCTCCCCTGCCTTGCTCTGTGCCTGCCACGACCACAGTCTGCCGGCTTCTCTGGGTGATTTCAAGGACTCCTGGAACCTGGGTTAGCAAGAGGAGATGGCCACACTGGCCTGCCTGGCATAAGATTGTGCCTCAAGGCACAAAGCTCAGCACAGGGGTGAACTCCAACCCCATCCTTCATGAGCTCAAGGACTCTCACCTGCTCTGGGCCTCAGTCTCTACCTTTAGTAGAGCTGGGCACTCTGCCTACCTAGTGGGATTGGGTGGACGGCGTTTAGGGCGTTTGGTTTGGTTGCAGGTACGTAGCAAATGTGACAGCTGCCGCAGGGCAGAGCCCCCTACCGCATACAGCTGCCTACTTACTCCTCGTGCTCAAAATTGGACTACACTCTCCTCCAGAAGCCTCCGAGTCTAGAGGCACAGTCCAGCCCAGTGTCCTTCAGCCCCATATCCACCAGCCTTCTGTGTTTGTCCCTTCCCATCAGGCCCTTGACCATTCCCCAGAGGACTGGCAAAGCCTGGGGCTCTGGAGAACCCTGTGAAAGCCACAAGGGGATCATAGGTTGGCACACTCACTTGGGGCCAGCCTGAGTCTCTCCCAGGATGAGGGGCTGAGGACTGGCCCTCAGTTCCCGGACGGCTGGCCTTTAAAGCTGGCCAAGCACGGCATTGTTTGACATCTCAGAGAAGAATCTGGCACCGCACAGTTCTCCCATC
>JADRCD010172943.1:1966-21175 GCA_019843815.1 Montemys delectorum | reverse complement strand
AGATCCAGCTGTGGGGCATTTTCTCAATTAGTGATAAATGATGGAAGACCACTCGTTGGTGGTACCATCTCTGGACTGGTAGTCTTGGGTTCTATAAGAAACAAACTGAGCAAGCCAGCGGTAGCAAGCCAGTAAGTAACATCCCTCCACCACCTCTGCATCAGCTCCTGCTTCCTGACCTGCTTGACTTCCCTTGGTGATGAACAGCAACGTGGAAGTGTAAGCTGAATATAAAACCTTTCCTACCCAACTTGCTTCTTGGTTATGGTGTTTGTGCAGGAATAGAAACCCTAAGACAGTTGGTAACCCTGTCTCTCCACTTGAGGCCCTGTCTATCTACTAGAGGTAGACTCTTCGAGTTCCCTCTACTAATTATTGGTCATTTTAGTTAAGGTCACCCCCATTGAACCCTGAGAGTCTTTCACCTTCCAAGACTCTGAAACTTTTTACAGGACTCCTTCTACCAAGCACTCCAAAAGCTGCATATTTCCATCTATTCTCCTGGCCCTCTCAGCTTCTTTCTGTTACCCCCTTTCCATTTGTGATCCTGTTCCTCTTTTCCCCTTCCCTCTTCCACTTAGGTTCCTCCATTTTTCTGCCTCCCTTGATTACTTTCATCCCCCTTCCAACAGGAATTGAAGTACTATTACTCGAGCCTTTCTGCTTGTTACACTTCTTGTGGTCTGTGGCTTGCTTGAATCATAGGTATTCTGTATTTTTGGCTAATATCAGTGAGTATACACCATGCATATCCTTTTGGTTACCTCCCTCAGGATATTTTCTAGTTCCATCCATTCACTTGGAAAGTTTATGATGTCATCATTTTTAATAGTTGAATAGTATTCCATTGTGTAAATGAACCACATTTTCTGTATGCATTCTTCAGTTGTGGAATGTCTGGGTTGTTTCCAGCTTCTGGCTTTTACAAATAAGGCTGTTATGAGCATGATGGAGCAAGTGTCTTTCCTTGTGGTATTGTGCAGTATCTTTTGGGTATATGCACAGGAGTGGTACAGCTGGGTCTTCAGGTAGAACTATCTCTAATTTTCTGAGGAACTGCAGGATTGATTTATAGAGTGGTCATACCAGTTTGCAATCCCTCCAGCAATGGAGAAGTATTCATCTTTCTCCAAATCCTCTACAACGTGTACTGTCCCTTTAGTTTTTGATGTTAGCCATTCTGATTGATATAAAGTGGAATCTCAGGGTCATCTAATTTGCAATTACCTGGTGTTTAAGGACTTTAAACATTTCTGTAAGTTCTCAGTCATTCAAGATTCCTTTTTTGCGAATTCTCTGTTTAGCTCTGTACACATTTTTAAAAATTGAGTTATTTGGTTGTTGTAGGTTAACTTCTTGAGTTCTTTATATATTTTGGATATTAACCCTTTATCAGATATAGGGTTAATGAAGACTTTTTCCAAATCTGTTCGTTGTCAACGTGTCCTATTGACAGTGTCCTTTGCCTTACAGAAGCTTTTCAGTTTTGTGAAGAACTATATCAGTAACTCTTGCACCAATGTGTTCAAGGCTATTTCTCACTTTCTCTCCTTGAGATTTATTGTACTCAGTTTTATGTTGATGTCTTTGATCCACTTTGACTTAAGTTTTGTGAAGGATAATAAGTATGGATCTATTTTCATTCTTCTACAAGTAGACATACAGATAGTCCAGCACCATTTATTGAAGATGCTTTAATTTTTCCATTGTATGATTGTGTCTTCTTTACCAAAAATCAGTGTCCATAGGTGTATGGATTTATTTCTGGGTCTTCCAATCCTTCTGTTGATCAATATGTCTGTTTCTGTAACAATATCATGCAGTTTTTATCACTCTTGCTCTGGGGTAATTCTTCCCAAGCTTGAGGGTAATTCTTCCCAAAGTTCTTTTAATGTTCTAAATAATTTTGGCTAGAAGACTCACAGTATTCAGCCAGAGGGCAGAAACTGCTGGATATCAAGATAAATTCAACCACCAGGGTGGCAGAAGACAGAAGTCTAGCATGGCACTCCTCTGAGAGGCTATACCAGCAGCTGACTGACACAGATGCAAATTCTTACAGCCAACCATTAGACTGAGGTGAGGGACCTGTATGGAGGAGTTAAAGGAAGAACAGAAGCAACCCCATAGAAAGAACAACAGTAGCAAATAAACTGGTCTCCTGAGAGCTCCCAGAGGCTAAGCCATTAACCAAAGAACATGCATGGACTGGTCTGTGGCCCCTGGCACATATGTACAAGACTGATTTGTCTGGCCTCAGTGGGAGAGGATGTGCCTAATCCTGTAGAGACTTGATGTCCCAGGGAAGGGGGATGCAGGAATGGGTGTAAGTTGGGTGTGGGTGGATGAGTGTACAGGGATGGATGGGGGAGCACCCTCTCAAAGGTAAAGGGGAGGGCAGATATAGGAAAGAACTCTTGGAGGAGGGACTGAGGAGGTGGCAAAATTTGGAATGTAAATAAATAAAACAATTTTAAAATATATATTATAGTCAATAACTTTGCTTTGATAAGACACACAAAAAACCTTCATGGATCTGCAAAAAAAGTTTTTTTGATGCTTAGTAATGGTTTTGGATGACACTGAAAACCACTTAGGTATACAATATTATTAAATGAATAGTTAAGGATTCATTAGACTTATTCTTTATTTTAGCTGTGTATCAAGTGATAACATATTTTCATTGATAACAAGCATGTATCATCAGTAATTTTATTAAGTCAAGCAATTCAACAAACATCAGATCTTAATGTTAATAAAATATTTTCATGGTCACATAGTTACTGCTCATCAAATAGCAAGGTCAACTTGCCTATTTTGCATCTGAGAAAAAGTGGCTCTTGGGAAAACAATATTCATGGATGACAGTTCCTATAGAAAATCAATAATGAAGAAAATATTGGCCACTACCTCACATCATATTAACAGGTTGCATTACTCTGAGTAATATCCATTTTACCTAGGTGGCATTAGTCATAATGGTGAGTGAACAATTTTAAAAGAGTAAATCTTCTGAAAAGGAATTAAGGAACATTTAGATCCAGGCATGGTGGTATACACGTTTAATCCTTGCATTCCAGAGACAGAGCATGAAGGTTGGTGGCACATTCTAAAGTAGGCATCCTGTAGTTTGCTCTACCACTCAGTATCTACTTCTCCAAATTTTATGCTGTTCATTTTGTAATATTTCATCACATATCAACTACTTTCTGGGAATTTTGACATTAATCGATGGATTAAACTTTTTGGAATTGATAGTTTCATAAATAACATCTTTATTATGATTTCTCATTTTATTCATGGCTTAAATATGTTAAAATGTAGATTATTATTTTCCATATCTTATTGTCTCTTATAGGCTTTGAATTTTTATCTGTTATCTTGTTACACATAGTATCCCTCCTTTATCTAACTTTTGGAAGCTGTTGTATAATTGGCGAATTAATAGCTGAAGTTTTGTTAATTTCTTTCAAACAGTGTTGCCTGGATTAAATTCTTGTGTTTGACAATATAGTTAGTCCATAGCTCCAAAAGGCCCATTTTATATTTTATGTTTCACTTATTCAGTTAGAAAATTAACAATTTATATGAATTTTATAGTTAGTAATTCATTTTCTTTGACTTTGAAATGCTCTGTTGCTTTATAGAATATGCTACAAAATTCCAAAAACAAAAAATTACAAATACACTCAAAGATTAAGTAGGAAGCCTGGCAGTGGTGGCGCTCACCTTTGATTCCAGCACTTGGGAGGCAGAGGCAGGCTGATTTCTGAGTTCAAGGCCAACCTGGTACAGAGAACCTTGTCTCGGAAAAAAAATAAATAAACAAACAAAAATAAGTAGGAAAATGACATTATTGATGATCTTTAGACAGACAGCTCTAAAATCTTCATAAACAATAACCAAACATGAGAAAAAGAGGTGATAATACTGTGCACACTTGTCAGTTAAGAAGATATGCCTAGGAGAAAAACTGAGAGTGGATGTCAAGATGTGATTATTTAATAACTATTTGAATGCAAGTATATGAAATGCATAGAAACTAGTTTAGAAAACATTAATACCTTCTCCAGATATGAAATTAAGGTTGTTTCACTGCAAGTATAGCATGACTCTTCTCACATTCTGAGGAAATAGAAGTTCTGTGATGATAAAAAGAGATACACCTAATTGTAGGTGCCAAGAAGCCAGAGGTAAAAATGTGTAGGAATAAGATGATGATAAAGAACATTAAACTCTACAATGATGTCAATAAAAATAAGATTTAAAGTGATTCTTACATAGGATATGGAGAATTTGAATTATTTTTTCTGTAATAAGGTCTGTAGAAAGGAAAATATACTTGACAGAAAAAAAGGATGATGATGATGGATTTAACAATGAGAGGTTGGAGCAAACGAACTGATTGGAATGTGCAGAAACATTAAAAGTCTGTCTGAATTGTTTGTTTGCTTGCTTGCAAATGCTTTTTTCTCTCATTTTAATATTATTTTATAATTTAATTTACTCGGATCATGGATTCTTTTATTCTAAGACTTCCCAGAACTTTTCCACCTCCCCAAACAAACTAATTACAGATTTGTCCTTTTCCTCTCCCTTTAGAAAACTAACATGCAAACACAGACAAACAAGCAAAAATCAAAAAGAAAAAAAAAAGAAATCTCAGTAAAATAAAAAAGAAACAAAAAAGAAATATAAATGCAAATTATAAAAACAAAAATCAGGAATTATATTTTATAACAAAAACAAACAAAATCAGTTAGACAAAAATTACCAAAGAAATATGAGACAAAAAGACTACTCCTCTGTTCAAGCCAATGAACTAAATAAATTACTCTGTGATTTCTGAATTTTAATTTCTTGGACCCTCCAGCTCTTAGTCAACAATATTTTTTCTCAGGACCAGCTTTTCTTTTGAATTTGAATTTGAATCAATGGAAAAAGAAGACTATAATGCCAATATTGAATGTGGAGGGCATAATGCTACAAGAAGACACACACACACACACACATACATGCTCTCAGTCATATGCAGACTTTTGAAAATTTGGATAAACAGAAAATAATAGAAATGTGATCAGCAGTAGAAGATTGCATGAAAAAATTTGGTTAGAGTCTATAAAAAATTCAGAATTATGTGATTAGTCTAGAGAATTACTGTACAAAATGAGGATGATTAAGAAAGTAGTGTTGCATAATGAAAAGTTTAAATAAGACTTTAGATGCTTTTGGTGCACACTCTATTTAAAGTAGTAAAAGACAATTTAACCATTTTTATGTAAATCAAAACATAATGGTGATCACTGCTACTATTCTCAATAAAATGAATTGAAAAAGAAATACAAATTGTAGAAACTATATTAAAATTATTTCTATGAGCTATGGACATACTTTGCGCTGATGATCATTAAGTTAAAAAAAAACAGATTAAGAAGAAAATAATGGTGGTGTTGTTATTTCCAGGTGTGGAAATCATTGTCCAAATGTGTATGTGAACTCTAAACTAAAGACAAGATTCTCTCTCAAAAAAAAAAAAAAATATGACATTGTGTGTATCTGTGTGTGTGTGTGTGTTTATGTAGGCATGTCTATATATGTACTCCCACCTAAGAAATAGCATATGTAGGAAGGTCAGAAAACAACTTGAAGGAGGTGGTATCTCCTTCTACCACGTAGTAACAGGAATTGACTCAGGTCATCAAGTTTGTCAGCTGTGAGTTTACCTGCTATAGCAACATGTTGGTTCATATGATTCATCTTAGAACATGGATTTTTTTAAAAACATGTAAAATATTAATGCAAAAATTGCTAAATATTTTAAAAATGAAAGGAATTTATTTTCTTTATTATTGAGTTCTTGAATAAAATTCAGAAGAAGTTGGAGGCTAGGGATCCCCAAGGACTATGAAAACAAACACCTTTTCAACTGCTTGGTTCTGTTTAATATGAGAATGGGAATCTTTCCAAGGCAGACATAACTGCTGTCAGTGTATATAAGCCACTCTAAGGAGAAACACTCTTGTCAAACTGACCACAGCAGGAATGACAATGAAATAGCTTCAGGTTCAAGGGCGAATCAGAGGAAAGCTGAGTCAAGAGGAAGGGACTGTTGACGAGCTGATTCCTGTAATGTGAGTGCATCATAGAATACCTGCTATATTTCATTGCAACAACTCATTTAAAGTTCATTCATTTATTTTAGTGTCACAATTTGTTTAACCTCCTTGATGGTTTTACAGTGGATTATGTATTAGTAATTGTTGTGCTTCACAAACATATTATACAAGTTCCCCTTCCAACAAATCCTTGAGACTGCTGGACACTTAAAGCAATTTTACATGTTCATGTCTAATGATTTCTTACTGTACTCTTTCAAGTCCCAAGTCTCTCAGCTTGGAGAAGTATTGTGCACAGGACACTAAACTTATTCTAATGCTATCTGATTATCTTTGGATTATTGGATTCTGTATTACCTCAAAATACAGACAATATACTAGTTAATAAAGATTACAGGGAGATAAAAGTAGATATGTTTAGAATAATCATAATTCACTAATAACTCACAAAATCAATAAAAACTATGATGAAAATGTCACAGATATTTAAGAGTTAAGTACAATGTATTTTGAACAGAATAAAACTACACAAACTCATAAGTGAACACTGTGGTTATATTTCATCTTTAAAGAGTAAAGTGCCTGTTTTTACACGTATCATTAATTTTCTTTCACTTCTAAACACCAAGCTTCCTGTCAGTTATCTGCTAGTCTGGAAGTAACACTGGAGGCTTTAGGGGCAAGTAGATGTTTACACTCCATCACTACTACTTTATTGAAGCTATTTGCACAGGAAAATCAATAAAAATGATTTTCAATAAAATGTTTTTAAAGTATGTACAAGACAAATTATACAATATCTGCTAATAGATTGATGTTTTAATTTTCCAAATCCCATCCTAAAAACAATAAATAAAAAGTATAGGAGTAAAGATGACGAATAAATAAAGGATGAAAGAAAAAAGGAAGAAAGAAAAGATTGAAATCATAAGGAGCTTTCATGAAATTAGTGTTCAAACTATTATATGAAATCTAACTATTTAGTGTTAAGAGCCAGTTAATACAAGACAAAAAGAAACATCCCCAGGTTTAGAAACATATGTTTTTCAAAGATATGCTTCTATGGATAAGTCCAAAGTTCAAGAAAAGATAATGCTGACAATGTATCTTCAGCACCTGCGATCTCAATTTGTTTGACCAACAGATATTCTCAACACATTAGAGGAAACTTGGTTTGTTCTGTGTATTGATATACAGCCAAAAAGAGATCTACAACTAGAATTTTGAGTTTATATTTGAAATATGTCAATAGATTTTAATTCTGGAATTATGATGGTCAAGAGGCTATCACATGTTCATTGAAGAAAAATATCTCTGATTCCATGTAGACAAGGTAGATTTAAGACTTAGAAAGTAAAAGGATAATATGTGTAGTAATATTTTAAATATTATACTAATTTTGAAATTATACTTTATTGTCTTCCAGATGTGTGAAAATTTTGATTTATCATTCTACATTAAGGAACCTTCCCAGCTAAGACATAATATACAAACACATGCAGAAAGAGATACTGTAAACTTGGGATATATAAGTTGCTAAGATTTCAATTTTCATTATTTCTGCTTCCTTGACTCTTAGCAAAAGGTTATTGCTTCTATTCTAGGACTTCTTGCTTCACCTCTCTATCTCTCTCTGTCTCTCTGTCTCTTTCTGTCTGTGTCTCTGTTTCTCTCTCTCTCTCTCTCTCTCTCTCTCTCTCTCTCTCTCTCTCTCTCTCTCTCTCCTTGTCATCTGTCTCTTTCTGCAGGCCCATAGTATTATTTATTTAATGGAAGACTCTAATCATACTGTGGTTTCTGAGTTTATTTTTCAGGGACTTTGCACCTCAAGAAAACTTGAGATCTTCCTCTTATTACCATTTTCTGCCCTCTACCTGATGACTGTGGTAGGCAACCTCTTTGTTGTGATATTGATAATCATGGATCATCATCTCCATTCTCCCATGTACTTTCTGTTAGCTAATCTCTCATTTGTTGACTTCTGCCTTTCCTCAGTAAATACACCCAAACTGACCATAGATCTCCTAAAAGAAAATAAAACCATTTCCTTTGGAGGCTGCATGAGTCAGATTGTTTGTGTGCATTTCTTTGGAGGAAGTGAAATGGTACTTCTTGTAACAATGGCCTATGACAGGTATGTGGCCATCTGCAAGCCACTCCACTACACCAGAATCATGGACAGAAAAAAGTGCATCTGGCTCGTTGTGATATCATGGATGGTTGGATTTGTGCATGCCATTAGTCAGATGCTTTTGATTTTGGATCTACCTTTCTGTGGACCTAGAGTGATAGATAGCTTTTTCTGTGATATCCCTTTGGTGTTGAAGTTAGCCTGCATAAATACTGATAATCTGGAAATCCTAATAAATGCTGACAGTGGCATTTTAGCAATGACTTGTTTCATCCTCTTGCTTACATCTTATACTTGCATTCTATTAACTGTTCAACATCATTCTAAAGATGGCTCATCAAAGGCACTATCTACATGCACATCCCATATCACAGTGGTTCTGCTGTTCTTTGGGCCAATCATTTTCATCTATCTGTGGCCAGTCAACATCACTTGGGTGGACAAGTTTCTTGCTGTGTTTTACACAGTCATTACACCTCTCCTGAATCCAGCCATCTATACACTGAGAAATAAAGATATTAAGAATGCCATAAAGAAACTGATAAACCACATGTGATTCCAGAATAATTTTTATACTTTTCATGTAATCAGAAATTTTGTTTTTCAATAGCCACATCTTGACTTGAAATTGAATCTTATAATTTCATTTCTGCAAGCTATCATAACTATTAATGTATGGCTTTGAAAAATTATTATGAAAGTATTTTTAAAAGTCTGACACTTATAATTTCACTAGTTATAAAGAATGGTACTTCATCAAAATAAACATTTTTGTGTCTGAAAATTATAAGATAATAAAAATGATGTAAATAAGATAGTAACCAAGATTTACTGAACATTACTAATAGCTCCATAATGCTACAATCAGTAGGTTATTATTAATCACTAGATTATTAATTGCTAGATTATTATTAATAGTATGTTACTTGAAATACTTACTTAATATTACTTTTTAAAACATATATATTTTTATCTGCCAATCCTAATTCTAATTTGCTACAGAAAATAATAAAAAAAACTTGCAAAGCCTGGATTCACTTAGAAATCAAACTGATAAACAGATAAAGTCATAGTGCTAGTAGTTTCATCCCTACACAGTTTTTATGTTTTTACTACTCATATAAATTTAGAATTTCCCTTTACTTTTAGCTGAAAAAAAGCATTCATAATATTTGACTATACTTCAATCAATTCATTTGTGCGGTCACAATCTTACTTTATATGATGAAATAATAAGTGCCAATTGGGCAAATGTTATATGATCCTGAAAATACATATGTATTAATTATGTATTATATTATATTTTCAGGGTCATATAATGTTTATCTACCATTATTCATGTTATCTACTATTTGATAATGTGTATCATGTGTAGGATAAAATTAAAGTACACATGTTTATAATATTCTAAATGTATCTTATTCCAAAAGAGAAATATGTTATAACTTATTAGATATCTGTTCTAATATTAATAAGGTGATGGTTATAGTCAGTTTGTATATCAATTCTAGTAAGTTAAATTATTTAACAAAACATTCAAATATCTGTGGCATGTTTTTTAGAAACCAATTGATTACAGGTAAGCATAGTTCATGAATGGTCATATACTGTGATGGGTAATTGTGATAGAGGTTTTTGTGTCTTAAAAAGTATAATATTACTCAACTGTGCTGATAGAGTTTACTCAGCCATTTTAAGTCACCATATCTTTTTATTAAATATGTTCTTTGACATTATCTGCAAAACTTGATGACAACTGGTTACTATCTCTGACTTCTTTTTTCCCCTCACACTCCCATTGCTCTCTCCCTAAATGCAGGAGATTTTTTCTACATTTATGTTTGTTTTCCTTTGTCTTTTTTTACTTATTCACCCCAGTAAGTGACAATAGCATTCTCTGTGCCCATTGGTTTGTAACTAACCCTTTGGAATGATGACCTCATTAGTTGGTCACAACCAAAACAATGTCTGGTCTTACCCCCAAATCATCAGATGCTCACAGTTCAACAACAAGGTTTAGTACTATATAGCCTACTCACTGATCTACAATTGACTACTGACCATTATCTGTGTGGGCCCTATATTAGGCAGCCTTGAAATCATGAATGAATTGGTGCAATGCCAAAAAAGTAGCATTTCACGGCTCTTCTCACTATTTTTAAGCTCTTGTATTTTTTTGTCCTCTTCACAATGGCTCAAATCACCATTATTTTATTAGTGTAAAACTTGCATACTACGTGTTTTGACCTGTATACAGGAATATAATTACAACAGAACACCTTGTGAACTACTTACTAAACATTTAATTAGAATGAAGAATCTACTCTTATTCTTCATAAAATTTCTTACTTTTTCTCATTAAGTAATTTATTCATTTGACAGCCTAATCCCAGCCCCTCTCCCTCTTCTCCCACCAGCCCCACCCTCATACCTCCTCTCCCATTCCTCCATCCCCTTTTCCTATGAGAAGGGAAGGCCCTCCCCCCGCCAGAGGTACCAAACCACTCTGGTTCATGAAGTTGCAGCAGGACTAAGCACATCCTCTCCTACTTTTTCTCCAGAAAAGGTGGCCCAAGTTTGAGAAAGAGATCCAAAGGCAGGCAACAGAGTCAGAGGCTTCCCTTCCTCTAATTGTTAGGCCAGTTTATTGTTCCCAATATAAGTTGCTGTATTTAATAATAGTATTTCTCATTAAAATAAGATGTACTCAAGTCAATGCATAGTAATGTGTAGTATTTAATGAAGGGATTTTTCATACCCAAAACAATATATTATTCTGGAATAAATACTAAATACGTTTTATCCATCATAAAAATAGTTCTTGTATAAGAAAGTGTCCTAGTGTTGGTATTCTGTCTGGACTCCACTCCCATAGTTACCTGGCAGCAGCCAGGTATGCTCCTCCCGACAGTTACCTGGAAATAGCCAGGTAGGCCTAGCCCACTATATAAGGGGCTGCTTGCCCCCTCCCCTCTCTCTTGTTCTCTTACTCTCTTGCCTCTTTTCCCCCCTGCTCCTCCTCTCTCCCCATTTGCTTCCCCCATCTCTCCACATGGTCATAGCCAGTCTCTTCCCTACTCTCTCCTTCTCTCTGCCTTTCTCTCTGCCTCTACTACTCTCTTAACTCCCCTCCCTGAATAAATTCTATTCTATATTACACCATCTTGTCATGTGGCTGGTCCCTTTGGGGAAGGAATGCCTTGGCATGGGCCCACCGAGGCACCCTTTCCCCTGTGCCTCACCATACCCTCAAAGAACAGAATGTTATACATATTTATCTCTTTATGATCACCACACCTAAGGCTTTATAGATTGAAAGCAATAATTGAATTATAATGAGTTAGCCATGATACAGACATTGCTTTTTTTTTTTAAAATGAACAAAAAGTATCAAAATGCTACACCTGTTACTTTGAAATATTACTGAAATATTATAAATAAATATTATAAAGCCTACATGTAAACTTAATTGAAAATTATTTAAGTAGGTGAGCTTTAGTACAAATATAAAGATGAAAAAGTACATTATGAAGAACAGAAACACAAATCACTGTGAGGATGCTGTGATCTAATGCTATAAGATTAGAGAATAGTGGTCTTTCTACCTATACTGGTGTAGATTCTATGCTCGGTATCTTTGAGGAATGAGGAATACAGGGCGTTTTACTCTTTTTTTTCAATTATCATTCTGTAAGGATTCATGATCTGCCAAAGAATAACAGTACAGACTCAAAGAGTTTGGAAATACAAAGAGTGTTTTATTCTGCAGAAGTTCACCATGCATGGGTATACCATTTACCAAGATGGAGAAATCAAGGTAAACTTGCATGCCCAATTTAAAGCACATTTGGGGAATTCCATGGAGGGTTAGGTGAGATTTATCTTAAATGGTTGGCTCCATCTCCAGGGGTGTGGGGGTCTTTGGGATGTGCTAGGGCTCTTGGGACATTCCAGAGCCATTGCTTAGGTTAAGGGGTTGGAAACTATTGCTGATGCATTGCTCTTGCCTCAGGCCAGAAGGCAGGACAACTTTTGATAATGCAGCAGTTTCTGATTGGATGTCAGATGCCTGAAGTTTTTCCAGTAACTGACTTGCCTGGACTTGTCCAGTTTGGGAAATTGTGATCTAAGCCTACTCTCCTCCTGAATTGCCAGGTTGAATCCTGTCATAGAGTTAGCCTGTCTCAGACCTCTCAACTCAACATGAAAATTAACGGCCCACAGGTTCAAATGATCCTAATATGAAGGAATACAACATATGACTGGGAATAGCATTTAATATCTATTTTATTGTTAGTTTTCTATAGACATTAAATCTGCTATGAATATTGCTTTTCTAAGAATCAATGATTAGCAGATTCAAGATACAATAACTGGTAAATTAATTGTTTCATTTGATGAACATTAACTATATGACTGTGATATTGTAAGGGTGGAGAATTTTAGAGTTTTAAAAATAAGAGCATTTATTAGAAATGTGGTAGTATATAGTGTATAACCTCTACTTAAGAAGTCAGGGAAAAAACTTCTGTACCTAGCCAAGAATGCAGTTTCATTCTGGCCAGTTTCAGGAACTCGTTGGTTGCAAGGCCCCTAGTTGGGGGTCCACACAAGAAGCAAGATATAAATCACCTGGGTGGTCAGTCATAAAAAAAAATAAGCATTGTCCAAACCACATTCTTGTGACAATGAAAGTGCAGAATGTTCTCCTTGTGGCTCTGACTCAATTAGGGGCTGGGTTTCTTAAAATGTTTCCTTGGTAACCCCCTTACCCCCCCTAGTTTGTGGTTTTTCCCTTTAAATACCTCTTACTTCTTGTGTTTGAGGTCGAACTCCTCTGGCCTGGTAGGCTATGTTTTCAACCCCAAATCTGGCTTCCCTTCCCCCTTCCCTTGAATAAACCTCATGCTGCTGCATCAAGATTGGTCTCTTGTGAGTTATTGGGTGGTCGCGTCATCCCGAGACTTGAGTGAGGGTCTGCTCAGCTCTGGGGGTCTTTCAATATTTTCTTAACTTTGAAATCTGATGATCATTGAATTTTTGACTTATTAAAATCATTGATAATACCAGATTGGAATCCATCTTAAAAATTAAGAAAATGTAAGAATTGCTAATATACACTTTGTCAAAATATAAAGCAACTACTATGATTTGCTATTAGCTATCCATTTATATTGTATATTTAAGTTAAGTAGTTTGACATAGTCTTCCAAAACAATTTATTAAGCATAAGATAAACTCATTTTGGACTTCTTTTATCATTTGCTTTGAGTTCTGCCTGCTTACATTCTTGAATTTAGAAATGGGTATTTCATAACACAAGATAAAATCCATAGGAGGTCAATTTTACTCCCATCTGATTTAGATCTAGTAGTTCTGATCACTCTATATGAAATATTTAAAGTATGATTGTATAGCTCATATAAGATATTCTTAAATAAATCATAACCTCTTCTAATTCTAGTCTAATTTTCTTAGTTACTATTCCTTTGCCATGATAAAAGGCAGTGTATAAAAGAAACTATTTAATTTGAGAGCCCATGATTCCAAAGAGTTAAATTCCATGGCCATCATGGAAGGAAGTATTGTAACAGGTAGGTGGGTATAGCACAGTGGCAGGGAGAGACAGAGACACAGAGAGAGAGAGAGAGAGAGAGAGAGAGAGAGAGAGAGAGAGAGAATTAATTGGAAATGACATAGGCCTTTAAAAGCTCAAAGTCTACCCCTAATGACATACCTTCTCCAACTATGTCATACCTACCAATACTTTCAGGATGGTTCCACTAACTACAAACCAAATATTAAAATATATGAGACTAAGGTAAACATTTTCATTCAAACCACATTCCAAGAGCTGAGTTCAATAGTCTCTGATAATATCATAATGCAAATTACACTTCAGTCCAAATTTAGTCTACATAGTCTTATACAGTTTCAACACAGTTTAAAATTCTAAAGTCCTTCAGAGACATAAAGAATTGCTCAATTTTCACAATCTACAAAATCAAGTTGTGGAAGTTGCATTTTTCTTCGTGCTATATGGGTTTTGGGGATTTACATCAGATCCTCTGGCTTGGCAGCAAGCCCCTTTATTGTCGGAGTCCAGTATAGATATAGGATCAGCATTCTCAACTGGAAGCAGGGACAGAGACTACTTTTCGGGTACAAACTGACAGGCAATTTTCCAAGGCTTAAAGTTGCTCTCTCTCTCTCTCTCTCTCTCTCTCTCTCTCTCTTTCTCTCTCTAAGCTTGAGGCTGCACACACTCTGCACTCTCTTGCTTACTCTGCCTTTTCTCCTGTGTGCTTTTCTTTTCTAGAACTCCCACACTCCTACACATCTCTGTGTGTTTCCCTTTCACTCACACACATACTCTTCACACACACACACAGCACATGCACTCTCCTTTTACTCACAAACACACTCTCCACACACACCTCATGTTCTCTCTACTCACTTCACATTCTCCCATTCTACTTACTCTACACTCACCGTACACACACCTCATGCGCACCTCGCTCTTTACTCATTCTCCACTTGCTTCTCACTTGCTCTTTATATGCTCTCTTGCCTTTTTCTTGTCCCAATCTTTTATTGATACTCCAAAATCAGGTAGGAAAAAAGACATTGTATAATCATTTTCAAATCAAATTTAAAAGAATAGCCACATCCCACAAAGAATCAAGAATTACAATTGCTCCCCCAAAGTTTCACGCTTCCCCTATTCCCAAGTCTCTGCCTAAAATAGTAATTTCAAACTTCTCATCATTTAAACTTTAACTTTTGATTTATTATACTTCCGAGTGCAGAGCTCTGAGCTCAGCTACTTCCATTTTCCTATAAAGCTCGGATGATAGATGACATGGGCAAAGCTCTCAGGCAGTTGCCAGAAAGAACCAAGTTAACTCTTAACTCAGTAGTTCAACTAGCTTTCTGCTTCTGCACATTGCACACAATGACTGTCCTAAGAGTCTGTATTTTGACTTAGTTTTACTAATATACAATTTTATGTATGCTATAATTTCTTATTCAGGAACCACTCAAATTTTGTGCAAAACTTATTTCATAACTTCAATAGTTTTTTTCCTTTCTCGGGGTCCCAATGTTGGCTCTATTTCATTTTCTAATAATTTCTTGCAATTTTCTTTGCAAGTCAAGCATTAATCTGGAACTACCATTGTGTAGTTATTACATTGTTTCCAAGATGAGACCACACAATATGCACCTGGGGCATTAGGACTGTGCTGTACTGTGCTATACCTCAGCTTTTAACTGTTTAAGAATAATTACATCAAGGAACATCTAGTTTCACAGAATTCAGCAGAGCAGAAGGAGAAGGAAGAGGAAAGTCAGATATAATAGAATAATTATGGTACAAGCACTATGGAAATCAATCTGGAGATTCCTCAGAAAATTAGAAATAGATCTACTTGAAGACCCAGCAATATCACTCTTGGGAATATACCCAAAAGATATCCCACCATGCCACAAGGGCACATGTCCCACTATGCTCACAGAAGCCTTGTTAGTGATAAATAGAAGCTGGAAACACCCTAGATGTCCCATGACAGAAGAATGGATACAGAAAGTGTGGTTCATGTACACAAATTGAATACTACTCAGCTATTAAGAATGAGGACATTATGAGATTTGCAGGCAAATGGATGGAACTAGAAAATATCCTTAGTGAGGTAACTCAGACCCCAAAAGACATACATGGTATGTATTCCCTAATAAGTGGATATTATCCAAAAAAAAAAAAAAAAAAGTACAGAATACCCAAGATACAGTCCATAGAACTCAAAAAGATCAACAAGCTGAAGGGCCCAAGTGAGGATGCCTCAGTTCCACTTGGGAGGCAGAAGAAAGCAAACACAGCAGGGAGGGAGAGGCATAGGAGGGAAAGTGGGTGGGGGGTGTGGAGAAAGAGGGGAGCCTGAGTTGATATTGGGTGATGGAAAAGGATTGAAGCCTCAAGGGCCAGTAGAAAGAATGGAAAGAAGCAACCTCTGGAGGTGGAAGGTTGAGGGACCCTCCAAAATGCACCAGAGACATGGGGGTGGGGTGGGGAAGAGACTCTCTGGACTCAAAGGGAGGGACCTTGGATGAAATGCCCTACAGTGGATAGGGGGAACTTATAGAGCCCACCTCCAGCAGAAAGACAGAACATCAAGTGAGGGGAGGGAGTTGCCAATCCACAGTTAAAACACTGACCTATAATTGTTCCTGTCTGAAAGAACTGCAGGGATGGAAATGGAGGAGCCTGAGGAAAAGAAGATCCAACAACAGGTCCAATGTGGGGATGTCCCAAGGCCTGACACTATTCCTGAGGCTATGGAGAGCTCACAAAAAGGGACCTATCATAACTGCCCTCTGGGAGACCCAACAAGCAGCTGAAAGAGTCAGATGCAGATATTTGTACCCAACCAATGGACTGACCCCTGGGGCTGAATTAGGGAAAGGCTGGAAGAGGCTAAGGAGGAAGGCAACCCTGTAGGAGGACCAGCCCTCTTAATTAACCTGGACCCCAGAGATCTCTCAAACACTGAACCACCAATCAGGCAGCATACACTAGTTAATATGAGGCCCCCAACACATACATAGCAGAGGACTGCCAGGTCTGGGTTCAGTCAGAGAAGATGTACCTTACCCTCAAAAGACTGGCAGCCCCAGGGAGTTTTGAAATCTGAAGGGGAAGGGTGTAAGAGTGACATCCTTTTGGAGACAAGGGAGCAGGGACAAGGTATGGGATGTATAATGGTTGGAGAGTGTACCTGGAGGGAAATGGAATCTAGGGCATACATAAATAAATTAATTAATTAATAAAAGATTAAGTAATAACAATAATAATTTGAAGAGTTGAATCTATCAGCATAGTTGAACAAAGTTTTTCTAAACAAGATGTCAAGCCTCCATCATATATACCCATCAAGTTACACGGCCAGACATGATGCAGCCATTTGGTGGTTTTGCAAAATAATTTGTAACAGCTTATTTAACTTATTTGAATATATATATATATATATATACAGATTTATTATTTATTTACTTCACAAATATTAGGACAGATATTCCAGAAATCATGACTTACATCTAAGTATAAACTAGATTTTAAACTAGTTTAACAAATAGTTTTTTCTCACAAATGATATACATTATCAAACAATAGCATTAACATTATATATAGAGATATAGATATGGATATAATCTTTACTTAACAAACCTTGACAGTTGTATTATTTAATTATATAAAGTAAAATAATGATCATGCAAATGAATTTATAGTATAGTCAAATATTATGTACACTTGGTTCTTTCTGTAAAAATAAAGAGAAATCCAAAATTCATATGGATAGTTAAAATTAAGAATTTATATTTATTGTTTAGAGATGAGACCACCAGAATTATGACTTCTTTTATTTATCATTTTGATTTCTAATAGTATACAGACTTTATAAGTATGTTTATTATTTTCTCTAGCAAACTAGAATTTGAAAATGCACATCATATATATATATGTGTATATATATATATATATATATTTTAAAGGCAAGATTGAATAAGTAACAAATAAAACACTACTAATGATAATATACTGATTAATAATCTACTAACTAATAATAGCCTAGTGATTGTACAGGTTTAGGGATGCTGGTAATATTCAGTAAAATATGTTAACTATCATATTTACATCAATTTTATCATCTAATCTTCAGATACAAAAAGATTTATTATGCTGAAGTATAACAGTTTTTAACTGGTAAAACACTTAAAAGTTAGACTTTTTAATATACTTTCAAATAATTATTTTTATAACCATATATTAATACCTACCATCCAATAGTTTCTTGAAATAAAAATATGGGGTTCAATTTCAAGTCAATATATGGCTAAAGGGGTATGGAAAAAGAAATTTTCTGATAGCATGAGAACTCTAAAAATTATTCTGAATTCACTTGTGATTTATCAGCTTCTTGACAGCATTTTTTATACCATTATTTCTCAGTGTATAGATGGCTGGATTCAGGAGAGGTGTAATGACTGAGTAAAATACAGCAAGAAACTTGTCCACCCAAGTGATGTTGACTGGCCACAGATAGATGAAAATGATTGGCCCAAAGAACAACAGAACCACTGTGATATGGGATGTGCATGTAGATAGTGCCTTTGATGAGCCATCTTTAGAATGATGTTGAACAGTTAATAGAATGCAAGTATAAGATATAAGCAAGAGGATGAAACAAGTTGTTCCTAAAATGCCACTCTCAGCATTTATTAGGATTCCCAGAGTATCAGTATTCACGCAAGCTAACTTCAACACCAAAGGGATATCACAGAAAAAGCTGTCTATCACTCTAGGTCCACAGAAAGGTAGATCCAAAATCAAAAGCATCTGACTAATGGCATGCACAAATCCAACCATCCATGATATCACAACGAGCCATATGCACTTCTGTCTGCCCATGATGCTGGTGTAGTGGAGTGGCCTGCGGATGGCCACACATCGGTCATAGGCCATTGTTACAAGAAGTACCATCTCACCTCCTGCAAATAAATGCACACAAACAATCTGGCTCATGCAGCCTCCAAAGGAAATGGTTTTATTTTCTTTTAGGAGATCTATGGTCAGTTTGGGTGTATTTACTGAGGAAAGGCAGAAGTCAACAAATGAGAGATTAGCTAACAGAAAGTACATGGGAGAATGGAGATGATGATCCATGATTATCAATATCACAACAAAGAGGTTGCCTACCACAGTCATCAGGTAGAGGGCAGAAAATGGTAATAAGAGGAAGATCTCAAGTTTTCTTGAGGTACAAAGTCCCTGAAAAATAAACTCAGAAACCACAGTATGATTAGAGTCTTCCATTAAATAAATAATACTATGGGCCTGCAGAAAGAGACAGATGACAAGGAGAGAGAGAGAGAGAGAGAGAGAGAGAGAGAGAGAGAGAGAGAGAG
>JADRCD010172940.1:0-11491 GCA_019843815.1 Montemys delectorum | reverse complement strand
AGTGGTGTGGGGCATGCAGAGATATTCCTTCTAAGGTGAAAGATAAGTTATTGCACCTGGCCCCTCCCACCACCAAGAGAGAAGCACAACGTTTAGTGGATCTATTTGGATTCTGGAGACAACACATTTCCTCACTTGGGTGTGCTACTCAGGTCCATTTACTAAGTGATTCAGAAAGCTGCTAGCTTTGTGTGGGGCCTGGAAGAGGAGAAGGCTCTTCAACAGGTCCAGGCTGCTGTGCAGGCTGCTCTACCACTTGGACCATATGATCCAGCATACCTGATGGTACTTGAGGTGTCTGTGGCAGATAGAGATGCTGTTTGGAGCCTCTGGCAGGCCCCTGTAGGTGAATCACAGAAGAAATCCTTAGGATTTTGGAGCAAAGCTCTACCATCATCTGCAGACAACTATTCTCCCTTTGAAAAACAGCTCTTGGCCTGCTATTGGGCCCTAGTGGAAACTGAATGTTTGACAATAGGACACCAAGTTACTATGTGAATTGAACTACCCATCATGAGCTGAGTGCTATCAGACCCTTCAAGTCATAAAGTAGGAAGTGCACAGCAGCAGTCAATCATCAAATGGAAGTGGTATATACATGATCAGGCCAGAGCAGGTCCTGAGGGCACAAGCAAGTTACATGAAGAAGTTGCTCAAATGCCTATGGTTTCCACTCCTGTTACAATGCCATCTGCTGCCAAGCATGTGCCTATAGCTTCATGGGGTGTTACCTATGATCGTCTGACTGAAGAAGAGAAGACTAGGACCTGGTTTACTGATGGCTCTGCACGTTATGCAGGCACCACCAAGAAGTGGATAGCTGCAGCATTACAACCCCTTTCCAGTACAACCCTGAAAGATACAGGTGAAGGAAAATCTTCACAGTGGGCAGAACTTCGGGCAGTACACATGGTATTACAGTTTGTTTGGGAGAAGAAATGGCCAGAAGTACAATTGTTCACTGACTCACAGGCTGTAGCCAATGGATTGGCTGGATGGTCAAGGACTTGGAAAGATCACGATTGGAAAATTGGTGAGAAAGACATCTGGGGAAGAAGTATGTGGATAGATCTCTCCAAATGGGCAGAGGATGTGAAGATATTTGTGTCCCATGTAAATTGTTATCAAAAGGTGACTTCACCTGAGGAAGAGTTCAGTAATCAAGTGGATAAGATGACCCATTCGTTGGACAGTCAGCCTCTTCCCCCAGCCATCCCTGTCATTGCTCAATAGGCACATGAACAAAGTGGTCATGGTGGCTGAGATGGAGGTTATGCTTGGGCTCAACAATATGGACTTCCACTCACCAAGGCTGACCTGGCTACAGCTGCTGCTGAATTCGAAATCTGCCAACAACAGAAGCCCCAGATATGGAACCGTTCCTTGAGGTGACCAGCCAGCAGCCTGGTTGTAGTTTGACTACATTGGACCACTTCCTCCATGGAAAGGACAATGTTTTGTTCTTACTGGATTAGACACTTGTTCTGGTTATGGATTTGCCTTTCATGCATGAAATGCTTCTGCCAAAACCACCATCTGTGGACTCACTGAATGCCTTATCTATCATCATGGTATTCCACACAGTATTGCTTCTGACCAAGGAACTCACTTCACAGCCAGAGAAGTGTGACAGTAGGCCCAGGATCATGGAATCCATTGGTCATACCATGTTCCCCATCATTCTGAAGCTGCTGGTCTCCTCACATGAGACTCTGTTAGTTTGGACTTTGTGCAAGTTTGGGCCTCTTCAGCTACCGTATTTGTACTCGAGCCTGAGGAACTTTGCACCTCTTCAGTGTCCGTAGAGGACGGGTCCATATCCTCTTACGAAATTGTCATTTCTGAACTAGTCAGACTTATCTCGCTATCTGAATCATCCTCCTTCCACTCATTTTTCTCACTTTCATTCATAATATCCATTACCATTCCATAAATTCGGAGGGGAAATCCATCCTATTCAGATAGTCTGCTTATCACGCAGCTTTTGAGAACCCTAAGGCTACATGCAGAGCAGTTCTCCTTCTGCACAAGGGTCAGATGGATTTATCTGGATATATTCGCCTTTGTGCGGACATTGGGCCTATGTTTAATCAGGGATATTAGCCATTGCAGCTGCATTGCAAGGCACTACCATTCCAGAAATTCTGGCACAATGGCAGGATAGCAAGTGATGCTACCGGTGTGGCAGTATAAACCATTTTATAAGCAAGTGTCCCAAAAGATCAGGTGTTGCAGAGAGGCAGTGATCAGACACTGCACTGAGGCTGTGTGAGCATTATAAGTGAGGAAAATATTGGTCCAGAGAGGGTCGATCCAAAAAAGTTTCTCAAGGCTATACTTGTTCAAAAAATTAGTCCAGGGGCCAGGCCCAGGCCATGTTCTGGAACCAAAAGGCAGTGCACGGGGTCCTGAGACTTCCAACAAATCAGGGCAAACTATACCTGAGCTCTTCAGAGCAGCGCTAAGACGTGCAGGAGTGGACTTATCTTACACTTAGCATGCAGTATTAACCCCAGAAATGGGAATTAAGGTTCTGTCTACTAGAGTTTATGGGCCACTACCTTCAGAGACATGGGATTTTGTGCTTGGCAAAGGTAGTGTTATTGTGGATGGATTACAGATTCACCCAGGTGTTATTGATTGCAATTATCAAGGAGAAATAAAAATTATGGCTTCTTCACCACACGGTGTCATTATAGTACCCGCTTATGAAAAGATTGCTCAGCTGGTCTTAGTTCCTTTACATCCTATGTATCCTAAGGCTGTTGCTTGTGAGTCAGGACAGAGTTGTTCTGGTGCCCCTGATGTATATTAGATACTGTTTATTACAAATAAGAGGCCTAAACTTGAACTATGGAAGGAAAACGTTTTGAAGGTTTGATAGATATGGGAGCTGATGTGACCATTATCAGAGTCTAGAGCTGGCCCTCCACTTGGCCTTTAACTGAGTCCATTACTTACCTTCAAGGGATCGGGTATGCCAATAACCCAAAACTAAGCTCTAAGCTTCTAACCTGGAAGGATGAGGAAGGTAACACAGGGCAGATCCAGCCATATGTTATGTTTAACCTCCCTGTCACTCTGTCGGGGAGAGATCTGTTGTCATAGATGCAGCTGGTTCTATGCAGCCCTGATTAGCTAGCTAATAGGCAGATGTCCAAACAACATTAGGACATACAGAGGCCATAAGCCTTATTCCAATTATAAAGGTTTGAAGCATTTTCTATAATGGCCACTGTCCTTCCTGTGCCCCATGCAGATAAAATCCTGTGTGGGTGAATCAGTGGTCTTTATCTCAAGAGAAAATAAAAGCAGCTTCATTGCTGGTGCAGGAGCAATTAGAAGCAGGGCACTTGAGGGAATAGACCCCATGGACCATGCCTATATTTGTGGTAAAGAAAAATTCAGGTAAATGGAGACTGTTGCAAGATCTGAGAAAGGTTAATGAAACTATGGTGGTAATGGAAACATTACAGACCAGATTGTCATCTCCAGTGGCAATTCCAAAAGGATTTTCCAAAATAGTTATGGATTTAAAAGACTGTTTCTTTACAATTCCTTTGCATCCTGAGGATTGTGAGAGGTTTGCATTGAGTGTTCCATCTGTAAACTTTAAGGAACCTATGAAAAGTTATCAATGGACAGTCCTTCCTCAAGGCATGGCTAATAGTCCTATGTTATGCAAAAAATTCGTAGCACAAGCCATTGATCCTATAAGAAGGAAATGGCCAATGATATATATTGTCCACTACACAGATGACGTCCTTATTGCAGAGAAAATTCTGCTAATTCACTTGTAGTATTCAGGCAGGGGTAGGGGGAGGCAACACATCAGGAATGAAGGTAAGCGTCAATCCTCCAGGAAAAGAGCAAAGACCTACTGAGGTGCTTGCTGAGGGGGAAGGAAATGCAGAATGGGTAGTAGAGGAAGGTAGTTATAAATACAAGCTAAAGCCACGTAATCAGTTGCAGAAACGAGGATTATAAGTAATATGAATGCTTCTGTTTTATTTTGTTAAGAATACATTTTTCTTTCTTCCAATTTCTTTATTTAAGTTAAGAAACTAAAGAATGTTCCCAAGGGACATTGCCCCATTGTAAATTTCCAAATGTGTTTGCGATTGTACGAGGAATAGTTATATCATGTTAGGAGTATTCATGATTTTGTTATTGTTTCATGTGGACATGAGATATTATTTGTGTCAAGTTGACAAGGGGTGCATTGTAGTGGCTATTCCTGATTGTCAACTTGACTATATCTGAAATTAACTACAGTCCAGAATTAGAAGGCTCACCTGTGGCCCTAATCTGGAGGCTGAGAGATATAAGTTTCCAACCTGCATCTTGGCATGGATACCTTGAGGAATAGTGGCTATGAATCCCAGAGGATTAAGGTAGAAAGCTCTATGAGTTCAAGATCATCTGGGATTAAAGGTGTGGTGGCATAGTGGCTATGAATCCTAGAAGATTAATACTGGAAGATCTATGAGTTCAAGCAAGGTTATCTGGGATTAAAGGTATGGTGGCACACACCTTTAACCTGGGCCACACGTTTTGCTGGAGACCCACATAAGGACATTAGAAGAAGGAAGGCTCTCTCTGCTTCTCCTGCTTGCCTTGTGGGACTGAGCAACTGCTGGATCCTTGGACTTTACAGCTGCTGCCGACCATTGTTGGGAGTTGATTGTTGGGAGTTGGACTACAGACTGTAATTCATCAGTAAATTCCTTTACTACATAGAGACTACCATAAGTTCTGTGACTCTAGAGAACCCTGACTAAGACACAGTGTTAGACCCCTCCCACAAACCTCTTCTCCAACCTACTACCAAGCCCTTTCAAATGCTTCAACAGGCTCTCCTTAAGGCCCCAGCTTTACATCTCTCTAACCTGACTCGTTCTTTTTCCCTCTCCATGACTGAAAAAGAAGGATTTGCCCTTGGAAACTTAGGCCATCAGCTGGGACCATCTCCTTATTCGAGAGTCAAAAAACTTAAACATTGGGTGTCCTATAACTGTCTTCTCTTCTCATAACTTGTCACAACTCCTAACTTATAAAATGTTACATACTCTACCTCCCTCTAGGGTTCTTTCCCTTCAAGTAGCTCTAATAGGAGATTCTACACTCACCTTCCAATCATGTTCACCTCTTAATATTTCCAATCTTCTTCCTCGACCTAATACTGACCACTGCCTATCTCCTTACTCCTGCACTGAAACTTTAGAGGAACTATTACCTCATCCTTCACACATACAGGAGTGCACATTGCCTCAGACCATCTACATCTGGTATACAAATGGCAGCTCCTTTTTATATGAAGAGGTTATAAAAGCTGGTTATGCCATAGTATCAGACAATGAGGTGGTAGAGACAAAGGCCCTTCCTACACACACTACCAATCAACAGGCTGAACTAATTGCCCTTACCTGTGCCTTTCAATTGGCACAGGGAAATTCCTCAACATCTACACAGATTCCAAATATGCTTTTCATATCCTCCTGTCTCACACTGCTATCTGGAAGGAGCATGGGTTACTTACCATGAAAGGAAGATCAGTAACTAATGCAAACCAAATTATGGCCATGCTAAAGGCCTCCCATCTTCCCACAGTCATTGGGATTGTCCACTGTAGATCACATCAGACAATTGACTCTATTGTCTCCAGGGGAAACAACTGAGCTGATGAGGCGGCTAAGGCTGCAGTTCTTAAAGGCCTAGCCTCATCTCATCCTTCTTAGGATATTCTTATACTTCAATTTAAATCTCCACATTCTTCACTCCCTGACACCCACCAAAGTCTGTCCTACCTTAACCAACTCTTTCATCCTAACAGCCAAGCATTGAATTCTTTTGTTAAGAATCACTTACAGCCTACTCCTGAAGACTTAAGCTTCTTAAAATCTATCACTGCTTCTTTCAAAATCTGTCAGAAGTCTGACCCCAACTCAAGGTATCCTAGCACGACTTTTCCTACCCATCAGGCTAGAAGTTTCCTTCCAGGAACTGACTGGCAACTTGACTTTAGCCACATGCCTACTGTCAGGCATGCCAAGTACTTCCTGGTTTTGGTGGATACCTTCTCGGGGTGGATAGAGGCATTGCCCATAACTTACAAAAGGGCTCAGACAGTCTCTGATCGCCTCCAAGATGTCATTCCCCAGTTTGCTGTCCCAGCCTCTCTCCAATCAGACAATGGTCCTGAATTTACTTCCCATGTCTCCCAAATCCCATCTAAGGCCCTAGACCTCCCCCAGCATTTTCACATTCCTTACCACCCTCAACCTTCTGGTAAGGTAGAAAGAACTAATTGCTCTTTAAAAACCACTCTTGTTAAGCTGTCACAGGAACTTCACCTTGATTGGATTAAACTCCTACCTCTTGCTCTTTTTAGTTTATGAGCTCTCCCAAAGAGAACTCTCTTCATCTCTCCCTTTTAACTCATGTATGGACGTCCAGTCCTAACTCCTGGTATTTCACCTAAATGCTCTCCCCTCCCAGACCATCTATTTACCCTATTACTTTGCACCTCCCTTCTCTACTTTGGAACTTTGTTGACCACCATCCACCTTGGCCATACTCTGTCTCCTGTCCACTGCCTATCAACATTGGAGACCAAGATTTTCTATCCCCTCCAGGTCATTGGCCCTTACCTCTCTCTCTCAAATGGCAGGGCCCTTTTAAAGTAATTCTTGTGACCCTTACAGCTCGAGGAAATCTTTCATTGGGTCCATCTGTTTCACCTCAAACCTTTCATTTTTCCACCTAAAAATGACTTTTCTTCATACAGATCAATCTTAACAGGACCATGCTCTGTTAAGCTCCAGAGGACATCGAGAGCAGCCACCTTGTCCCTGATCCCAGAAAATGAGACTCCACTCTGGCAGCCAACCTCAACCTCACTGGATTAGACATGCATGTCTCATCCTCCCACTGCTGTTCATTTCTATCCCTGGTATCCCTTATATCTGAAGATTCGAGGTTCAAGAAACCCCCACAAATAACAAACAGTCTTTCCAAATAGGATCAGGAAACTGCTCCATAGCCGGATGCCAAGAGCCAATCCAAATTGCTATCATCCCAGTATCTGTAATCTCATCCAAATATTATAATCTTTATACTTGCTTTCTCTATGACTAGACAAAAGATTATTGTAGAAAATGGCCAGAGGAATATGGAGGCTGCTCATATTGGTTTTGTCAGATACATATGCTAGGATCATGGATCAATCATTTCTTCTATCAACACCACAGGACATTCTTTTTCTACATACAAGACCCATGGGATTCCAGGTTGGAAACTGGAGTTGTTGGTAAGCTCTATCGTAAATATCAGCCTGGGTCCCCAGTAAGTACTATCCATATCCAGAGAAAATATTTCTCAATTGCCCAACCCCTGGATTTCAGAAAAGCAGGATAGTCAAAGACTCCTCCGAGGTCCTTACCTCTTTAACATCACCCCTCATAAATGGTACTAACTTGTCATTTCGCCTTTTACTTCAGACCTTGACTTCAGCATACCAACTCCTTAATGTCACCAGACATGGACACTTTAAGGATTGCTGATTTTGTGTACGTGCTGGAACTAACTTGCAATTGTCACTTACAGTGTTTCCAGTGATACTGCCAAGTAATGTTACCTCACCCTTTGTCAGCTGCCCTGGCTCCAAAGTTGCCATGACCCCATACCTTACCTCTGTCCTTCTCTTTGGGATGGCAACCTGTTTTAAGGCCTCGGGGACTCATTCAGTGAGACTACAGAGCTCCCTAGACTGCAATAGAACCATAACCCTTGATATATCATCTCTGCCACACTGTCCTGCAATCCAAAACACATCAGTCCTTTGTGGCACTCAGGCATATATATCATTGCCTACCTGCTAGCTGGTCAGGAGTTTGCACATTAGCACTTCTTTTCCCTGAACTGGGAGTAATCCAGAGAAACGAGCCCCTGCCAATCCCAGTTGTAGAGATGATAGCTGCCCGCCATAAGAGGGCAGTCCAAGCTCGGTCACACCACACTTGTCTACTTCATTTCTGTCTGCATGACAGGTCTAAAAAACCTGATCATAGACCTGAGGTGTATGGCTTCAAAGGGAGCTATCTTGCCTCCTGAATATTCAGTAGCTCCTAGTTCTGATGTGTTCCAGATTAGTCTTTGCTAAAGTCTGTGGAGAGATGTACATGCTTTCTTTATGCAGGCATAAAGATGCCCTAAGAAATATTTCATTAGAGCCAAACTAAATGGAAAAATGTTTCCCAGTCCCTACAATGTTCCAACCAATCCTAATTGGTGCTGGTCTGGAATTTTGCAAGGATGTTGCCTATTCAGACAGATTGTTTCCAAAGAGGGTAAAAGATCAGGCATTAAAGTTTACTGGCAACAAAGTAAGTTTATGGCAAACTACTTTACATATTAGAGAGAAGTTGGTTGGCTCCCCTGGCAAATGGGGAGTTTGTCACTAATGCTCCCAGGAATCACTTGGAGGACTAAAGTAATGTATTGTTTATGAAAGGTTAGCAAGAATGAGAACCCATGGTGCATACTTCTGACAGCCCAGAAGAATTACATAGTTGGGTGTTTGCTTAGGGCTGCCAAGGTAGCCCAGTGGGGGAGAGCACTTCCGAAGGAATCATTTACACCTGGCTGTCTGATTTACTGACTTTAATGTGACTGCTACCTGCCTATGTGATCCCTGGCATTTGCCCTGTTTCTGTATACTATATAAGGTTGATTCTTATTTTGTGAAAATACACTCAAATCCCACACATTTTGTGTCATTTCTGTTTGTCACTCACCAAATCCTTGCCCACCTGGCCAGAACTTTCATCACCCCACAGAATAAGGGGCCCCACAAAAACCCAGTCCATGGCAAAGTTGTGCCACTCTTGGTTGCTACAGGAATAGCCATAGCTGTTGGTACTGGTGTTGCAGGGATAACAACTTCCGTGATCCAATATAAAATACATTCACTTCCCAGTTTCAAAGTGATTTTCAAAAAAATATATGAAACTGTGCTTATTATCCAAAAAAACAGATCGATTCTTTGACAGCCGTGGTGCTTCAGAACAGACAGGGGTTAGATGTCCTGACTGCTAAAGAAGGTGGTCTTTGCCTGTTCTCCAAGAATACTCTTTCTATATCCATCAATCCAGGATAGTAAGAAATAAAATCCAGGAGCTACAATTAGATATAAAAAAATTTAGGGAGTATGAGACCTCCAGTTCAGGGATATTTGAAAACCCCATATGGAAATGGATACCCCCATTTGTAACTTCTTTCCTAGTCATCTTCCTGGTGTTATTATTTGCTTCCTGCCTCATTAATCTTGTTTTTACATTTCTTCAATGACAATTACAAAAAAATTTCTAACCAAACTATTAATCAGCTCCTGTTACAGGATTATCAGCCGCTCTCCACAGATGAGACAATGGCTACAGAAGAACCTGATGTGAACTTTTACCAAGTGGATCTCGATGGTGAAAGCCACGTATCCACCATTGACAATGCCCCTAGATAGCAGGAAGTAGCTTTAGAGACAGGACATCCTCATTCACTTTTCACCATCAGCTTCCTCTTCCCTTTTTCTTTCTTTTTCTGTATATAATATCAAAAAGGGAAGTATGTTAGCATCAAGGCCTCCAAAGCCCATGACTTTGCATGGGCAGGTCTCACAGACCTCTTGCCAGGGCAACAGCTGCCATATTCTCAGAATACATTGGGCTCACCTCCCATCTTTACCTGTGACCACTATGTCAGAACCCATATATATACGAGGAACATTCCTCCATTTCTCTCTCTCTCTTCATCTATTCTCTTCTCTTCTGCCTCCTTTCTCCCTCTCAATTAAACCTCTTACACATGGAACTGTTTGGGTCTAGTGTGTGGTATGTTCTGATGCAACCCACCATTCTAATACATCACTTGTTGGTATCTAAAATAGTTTCTGAGTTTGGTGACTCTATATGGGATGGATCCACAAGTTGGGCAGTCTCTGTATGGCCTTTCCTTCAGTCTCTGCTCTACAATTTGTCTTTGTAACTCCTTCCAAGGGTATTTTGTTCCCCCTTCTAAAAGGGCCCAAATATATATACACTCTGGTCTTCCTTCTCCTTGAGCTTCATGTGATCTGTGAATTGTATCTTGGGTATTTGGAGCTTTTGGGCTAATATCTACTTATCAGTGAGTGCAAACCAGGTGTATTCTTCTGTTATTGGGCTACCTCACTGAGGATGATATTTTTATCCTCATGGTATACATGTACTGATTACCAATATTTTTAGCAAATCATCTGGAAGCTGAGGGCAATAACAGGCACAAGAAATCAATCATCAGAATGATAACCTGCCCAGTTCTAGAAAGAGTGTCCTGTCAGGTAATGCTTGTAGGGCTGCAATTGTTCTTCTTCACTGACCACAAAATATCCCTAGCTCTACTATTAAGAGTGTACCTTTCTGAACCACAAATTAATACCTAAGATTTTATCAGTAGATTCATGGACAAAAACAACTTACCCTAACTTAATTAAGGAGCTACAACTGGAAATTCTTTCTAAAGGTGATGGTCATTGCTGACAATCTACATATCTAAATTATTTTCAAGGGTGATGATTGAATCATTAAACTGTTCCATCAGAAATTCTCAACAAAGATCTAGCACTATTATTGTGAGTGCTTATAATACTGCCCAGTAAGGGGCTGGAATACCCTTCTGAGATTTCACATGACATTTAGATTAGTAAAGAAGTGAAAACTGAGAGTACAACAAGCAGTGCTATGCTCTATAACAGAAAGAAGTTCTCAGGACACTAAGTCTTCAGAGATCTGCTTCTCTTGGGCATGCCCACGGTAGTTGCGCTCATGGACCAGAGTCCATGGGTTCTGAGCACATTCCTCTGAAATGTGCCTCCACATGGTCAGAGATCATACAATTTACCATTGATAACAGATTCCCATATACATATCTTTTACTGGGTTTATGTAAAATCATGATATCATTTTTTCATAAAAAGCAAGGAAATGAATATGTAAATAACTTATATATGTATATATGCCTGTAAAAGCAAATATTGAAATATTGTTATATTAAACTTCATAGCAGTATTGTTTCACAAGCAAAGCTTGTGAATATATATATATATATATATATATATATATATATGACTTGGACACCAATTAATTGAAAAAGAGCAATGGGAATATGTGGGAGGATTTATATGGAGAGAGAAATAGTAATATAGTTATAGTATAATAGAGAAATTAAAAGAAATTGAAAAAAACAAGTGTCCCTCAAGGGAAGAAGGAATGGAGAAATCACATGGAGAGACCAGGAGGATTTCACAATTAGTGTAGTATGATGAGCAGCCATGAGATAACACATGAACCACGAAGCCTGCAGAAGATGGAAAGTAACAGTATTTTTCTGGGTATTACCTCTCTAGTCATGTTTAAATAGCTCAAAACCTTCCTAACTTAGGCTTGCAGTGTGTTAATAA
>JADRCD010172930.1:0-21222 GCA_019843815.1 Montemys delectorum | reverse complement strand
GTGGGAGGATGGCTCCACCCCAAGGATATTTTTTTAAAAATTGTTTAATAAAGATTGCATTTATGTATTTATTGTTTGCTTGTTGCGTGCATGTGTGAGGGAATGTGCCACAGTGTGCACGTGGAGGGGGGTCACTCGTGGGAGTCCATTATCTTCTTCCATTATGCAGAATTGAACTCAGGCTTGGCAGCAAGGGCTCTCACCTGATGAGCCATCTTACTTTCACTTAGGAACCTTAGTGTCAATAAAATCATCTGGGAGCTAGGAGCCAGCACTGCTCTTATGCGAACCAGAAAAATGGGTCAAGTATCAGAGCAAGAGCTTGAGGGGGATGCTTTCTGGTCTCCTTGGAATTCTGAAGGGCTTCATAGGCCCAGTCCAGGCACAGAGACCTTTTGGTAGGATTACCCCTCAGAGGCTCCTTCTTCTAGAACTTAGGCCTGAGGGCAGCCAGAAGAGGCCTCTGAAGAGTAGAGGCAAGGATTCCTGGGAGCCTGGGAGTCTCCTGCACTAGGACCCTACCTTCATCTGACTGATCGTCTTAGAGCCAGGCAGTAGAAAGATGGAATGAAAACACTTTAGGCCCAGGCTCTTTGCTCGCTCTCTCCTTGCTGAATATGCATAGGGCAGAGTGCTCCATGTTATCCCTGCTACCTCCACATTTGCCTGATCTCTGAGTAGGGATCAGGGAGAGCTCCTCCTGAATCCTGTGCAGCCCTCCTCAGCTGAACACCCTCCCAAGTGGTAGAGAGAGCTCATACTCTGCCCCAGAAACCCTCCCCATTGTGCCTGGCTCCTTGGCTCACTGTCTCATTTCCTGTAGGTTCTCGGAGGCCCTAGACCTCAGGGTCTCACTAAAGGGAGCCTGATCACATGATACCTGCAACACTGAGTTGGCTTGATTTGGAATCTCAGACTGAAGTTTCTGAGCAGTGGCTTGCCTTAGAGAAACCCTTGCTTGAGCTACAGTGCTGTCCTGTCAAGCTGAGCTGTGAAAGGGCTTGCTTTAGCTGGTGCCTCTGTAACACATTTGGCTGTGTTCTCCCTCCTAGACAGCCTGACATCCTCCAAGGTGCCTTGTCTCTACACACCTGCACAGGCACAGCCAGCTGGGTTGGGCT
The DNA here is from genome assembly GCA_019843815.1 of Montemys delectorum. Classification (NCBI taxonomy): domain Eukaryota; kingdom Metazoa; phylum Chordata; class Mammalia; order Rodentia; family Muridae; genus Montemys; species Montemys delectorum. Next base: position 20,101 of record JADRCD010172930.1, on the reverse strand, counting down.
GCTGTCCACTCTACAAAGGGCTCGTGGGAAGGTCTAAGGATTGCTGTCTGACAGTAGGGCAATAGCCTTTCCTGCACTCTTTTTGGGTATGCACACCCCTGTAATCGCTTACCTCAGGGTTGCTCATCCTGGGTTACCACAGATCCCTGTGTCTCTCTGGACTAGGCCTCTGGAAGGGGAGAGAAAGGGGTGGAAGGGGAAACATGGATAGCTGGATTGGCTTTGAAGTGAACAAAAGCCTTGGCTCCTCCTATTCCTGTTATGAGGAAAGGGTCCAAGGGTCCTGGTCAATGGTACAGAGGCATGGGTTCACATGTTATAATCGCTTACTATAGGGAAGGAAGTGGGACTAGTCTGTGATCAGTGCTCAGTTCTCTTATGTAGGGAGTCTGGAAAGGACAGGCTTGCCCAGCCTTGGCAGAGAGGCACAGGTATATGCAGAGAACAGCCTTCATCATGGTTTACATTCACAGATGCTCTTTGGCATCCCATCACCAGGCTGGAGTGTGGGCAAAGGCAATTTGTTCATAATTGTGTTCATTTCAAGGTATTGTTCATTTAGGACAAGCAGGAGTGGTAATCACAAAGATCAGCTCTCTTTAAACACAGCTACTTAAGTAAAAAGAGTGGATAGAAGAGATGTGAGGTGAACAGAGCATGGGGTGGGTCCAGGGTCCAGGGGCATGAGAACAGCTAGCAGGGGCATCTGTGTCCCTGGAGGGTCTCTCTACCTCTACACAAATGCTCCTGCCAACTGTAGTATCTCACACTCTGCTTTGTGACTTTTGAAAATCTACTATTTATTTTTCCTGGAGGATTCTTGCAGGGCTCTGCGGGAGTTGTCCTTCACACATCTGGAATAGGTGTAGAGGAGAGGGAGTTGACCCTGGAGTCTCCCATGGTCACTGGAGGATCCTCAGGCTGGACAGGCATAGTGCACAGAGGATTCTGTTTCTGGTGGGAGTCTTCTGGAAGTCTATTGGTCCTTCCTAAGTTCCATAGACTAGCTTCCAGAGACTCAAGGACAAGAACCACCATAGGATTGATGGAGGTGGGCTAGATGATTCCCCAAGAGCCTAGAACCTGTAGGGTGGAGGTACCACTTTGAGAAGAACAGACAGATGAAGGTTTGACAGCTGTCCAACTGCTTGATTTATAGGGCATACTGAAAGCAGGTCCTGATCCTTGGGCTTTATGAGATCCATTTTGATAAGGGAGGCAGGTGAGATGGGTAGATTTCTATAGAATGACAGATATAATTTAGTATGCCTTAGCCCAAGAAAGGCAGAGGAATGCTTACAGACAATATAACCCAGAGGAGTCTGGTGTATAGTTTTGCTCTGTAATTTCTGAGAGAGATGTTATGAGAGAGTGGATGAGGGCTAGCCAAGTCCTTGCCTGGGACCCTCCTTTGCCAGGAGCCTAGGAGTCCTTCCCTTTGCACTTTTCTGAGTGTCTGCTTAGGTTCCCCGAGGTCTGCAAAGGAATCAGTCCAGCTGTTGATTGTGTGTTTGGAATCTACTCTCTATTCATGGGAACAGATGTGACCCCACATGATGAGCAGGTTTATTTACACTAGCGTTTTGCACTGGAATACAGGAATTTTTCAGTCATCACTGCCTCCTCCAGGGCATCCTTGAGAGCCTTGGAGATACACCTTCTGCCAGGCCAGCTTCAGCGCTCGGTACTGCAGCCAGGAGAGTCTCGAGGCTCTGGGTACATAAGAACTTCACCCTCTGTAGGTCGCAGACACCAGCTGCAGTCTCTAGAAGTGCATGCCATTGGCTCTGAGGAGGGGATGGAATTGTTACCAAAGGGTGCAGAGCTCAGAGCAGGGAAAGGAGGTGCAAGGTACCATGAGTGGGACAGACCTCTGCCACACACTTGGCACACACCGTTCCTGAGTTTTCTGCTAGAATCCCCAGGTGTGGGGTGGGGGGGGGCAGATGTCCCAAGGCTCTGCCCAGCAGCTTCCCTGATGGTTTTCTGCTCTCCCTGCCAGACATCAGCCCTCTCCATGGGCAGATGGTTACTGGTTCAGACATTCACAGATGGGAGGCCTTCTCTGAGGACTGTGGTTCTCATGAGACTGGAGTAGTAACTGCTACCTGGGAGATGGTGTAGCCCCTTCCTGCTGCTATAGCTTCTTCTAGCTGTCTTGCCTTATAGAGGCCAACTGTCAGCTCTGTATATAGCTAGGAATGAAGACATACCTGCCTCCATATTTCAGGAGACCCATATGGATCTGACCTGCAAGGGCTCTTTCTGGACCCCTAACCCTTCCTCTAGCCCCATCTCTACCCCTCCAAGTATTCCTTGCTGCCTTGTCTCCCCTGACCCTTCCTGTCCCCTTTGCCCCTGGATCTCTTTGTCCTTACACATATTACTATTCAAAGGCCCAAGCTACAGGAACTGAGTATTGATTGTCAAGATTCTCCTTAGCCTCTTGAGGGATATATCTGTCCCTACAGGTCAGTCAGCATGCTATTGGCTGTCCCCTGTCATAATGTCAGTTGTTCAGAATCAGACAGCCTGAGAATGGTTCCACCTCATCACTGGCTGTTCTGACCCACAGTGGAGACAATAGAGTCTGTCTCCTGGGGCTTTCCAGCAAATTTAGGAGGCACAAAGACAGAACCTGTTTCGGGGAGGATGAGGAAAAGGGACAGCTGTCCCATGTCTGTGAGAGGAGATCTTAACACACACTTATGACACTGTCAGTTCTGAGGAGTTTGGCTTTTTTCCCATATTGAGGGATTGATTAGGCCTTCCCCAGAGCACCGGCTTCCATAGGGCTTGGAACAGGAGACTCCAAAGTGGCTGGTCCTTAAATGTAGATGGCAGAGGCCCCACAGTTCCAGGGAAAGGAGGAAGGGGCAACTTTTTCCTCTGGCTCAGCTACTCCTGAGGATTCTGGGGCAACCTGGCCCCTCCCCTTGTCCTCCCTGGCTCAGGCACTCTGGAGGAAGCTGGGGGAACCTGGCTCCTCTTTGGCTTGGTCACTCCTGAGGAAGCTCCGGGAAACCAATTCCTCCCCTGTGGAAATGGGACGTTTCCGTGGGGTGGATGCTGTCCAAGGTGCTGTCCAGCCTAGAGGACTCTATACGTGCCTGAAGAAGGCAGTCTCAGGCAAGGTAGGTAATTTAACAGAAGCAGCCAGCCGCAGAGTATAGAGATAATATTTTCAGGGTCTTCTGACCCACTGCTGGACTCCTGAGAGGCAGAACTGTTCTTACACCAACTGTATAACCTGGGTCTGTTAGGGACAGGGCCTTGGTGTGGGACAGTGACCGAAAGCTCCCTCCAACCCTCAAGCAGCCGTGGTGTTTGCATGTTCCTTGACTTTGCTCTGGTTGGAAGGGAATTTATGGGACAAGGAAGGGACAGGCTCTCTAGGGCTATCTTCACTGCTGTCTCCACCAGCATCAACCTGTCCACCCTAAAGCCTGACTGAGCCTCAGGCTTCTCTTATTTGTTGGCCCTATAGTAGTTCCTATTCTTCTTGGTCGGGAAAGACAGGAAAGTGGTTTTCAGAGGAGTTGGAGGCCATCCCCACCATAGAGGCAATGAAGACAGGTGCTGGCAGCCAGGTAAGAAGCAGAGCAGAAAGGCACAGGCCAGCCTTTCCTTTAGCAAAGATCAGAGATTACAGAAGTGGCAGGAGGGTAGAGAGAAACACCCCAACATTGGGACTCAGGTGGGTCTTCTGAGTCTCACTGGGGTTTCTTTTTTTGTTTTGTTTTGTTTTGTTTTTGTTTTTGTTTTGAGACAGGGTTTCTCTGTGTAGCCCTGGCTATCCTGGAACTCACTCTGTAGACCAGGCTGGCTTCAAACTCAGAAATCCGCCTGCCTCTGCCTCCCAAGTGCTGGGATTAAAGGTGTGTGCCACCACCACCCGGCCTCACTGGGGTTTCTTGTATCTCAACTTGGGCTTCTGGGTTTCAGGTGAAGCATTTGAGGGCTCAATAAAGACACTAGCAGGTCAGAAGAGACAGAGATCTCTCTCTCTCTCCCCCTCTCTCTGTCTCTGTCTCTCTCTCCCTCTCCCTCCCTCTCTCTATCTCTCTCTCTCCCTCTCCCCCTATCTGTCTCTGTCTCTCCCTCTCTCTCCCTCTCTCTGTCTCTCTCTCTCTCTCTCTCCTTCTCTCCCTCTCTCTCCCTCTCTGTCTCTGTCTCTCTCTCTGTCTCTGTCTTTCTCTCTCCCTCTCTCTCTCTCTCCCTCTCTCCGTCTCTCTCCCTCTCCCCCTCTTTCTCTGTCTCTCCCTCTCTCTCCCTCTGTCTGTCTCTGTCTCTCTCTCTCCCTCTCTCTTTGTCTCTCTCTCCCTCTCTGTCTCTGTCTCTGTCTCTGCCTCTGTCTCTGTCACTGTCACTGAGCAGGTGTTCTACGACTGATATATATACATATATATATAATATATATATATATATATATATACAGGTATATATATATATATTCCTCTTTTTGCCTTTATTTTGAGACAGTCTTACTTATATGCCCAGGCTGGTCTTGAACTTGCAATCCTCCTGTCTCAAATTCTGAAGTAGCTGAGATGAGAGGTCTCTGCTACCGAGCATGTCATGGCTTTCACATTTTCTTGTCTCTTTCCAGCGAAAGGGATCATAGCTTCCATACTGCATGATGGGGATGCACCGACTATGGAAACCAAGGCTTGGTGGTGGCAGTCACCCTCAGAGTTGGTGTCTATCTGAGGTATCAGGACTGAGGCTGAGTGTAGTGCAGCCCTATGAGTCCTCCTTTGTCCTTGAGCCCCCCCCCCCCCGCCATATAGGTCGTGATCGGTAGACCAACCCCTAGTGTGGCTCAAGTCAGAAGGTTGAGTTGGAAAAGAGCAGAGAGCATGCTGGCTGCATATAACCTGCATTGTTTGGAACCTATTCACCACTCCAGCAGGCTGACTGGGACTTGAGTGGGCGTTGAGGAAGGGTGCTTTGGCCATGCAATGATTGCTTCTGCATCTTAGGGATGACTATGTCTGACTCTAGTGTCTGTGGGGCCAGAGCAGCCTTGGTCATAATGCATTATCTACTGGACAGTGGACTGAGCAGGTATACAGGATTCAGAATCCAGAAGCGATCCAGAAATGACCCCTGACTTCCTGTGGTCTGAGACTGGTCAGCTCACTCAACAAGTCAGAGACAGTGACTGGATATCTGGGTGTCTGTCTGAGCAACAAGGCTATGGTTGAATCAAAGGCTGAGCCCTGGCTATAAACTGGGTCCCACTGTGTACATTTCACAGATGGGAAAAATGATAGTGTAGGAGCAGCCAATTGGATTCTGCCTGGCAGGGGTTGCCTGCTAGTGAGGCCCTCTTGTGGCCTGTACATACTAGCTAGGTATTGTCTGTTCAGGTATGTCATCAAGGGAGGAGCTGATTGGGAAAGATAAAGCCCCTGTTTGTCTTCTCTGTTCTGTTTCAGATTGTCAGAGTCTCCCAATCATGTATGCATTCTCCATCGTGTGCTTTCTGCCTGGACTCTCATTCCCACTTTGTTCTTCAACAGGCACTCTCCTAGAGAAGGAACTCCCACAGTGCCGGAGGAGGAATTTTCTTTCCTGTCCTCGATACCCTGTATGAGGGATCCGTCACTATCCTTGGCCATTAATCCTACCACTCTGCTAGGCTAGCTCTGAGCAAAGGCCAAGAGGCAAGGTTAAAGGTCAGGCCTGGTGTTAAGTACACCTCACTCTGGGAAAAGACCATGAACTCTGCTGCGCCTGGCCAACACGTTTCACATTGGGGATTTGTACTCTCGAATGGGGCAGAAATGACAGCCTTACATATCCCCCTTGTTTTACTAATATGAAAACCACACAATATAGTGATATTTAGTCTCAGTGTTCTGAAACCATCAGCACTAGTTGGGTTGTTTAAAAAGTTTCTGTTACCTAAGAAAAGTACCTGTAGTGGCTATTTCTGGTTGTCAACTTGACTATATCTGGAATGGCTCACCTGTGATCCTGATCTTGAGGCTGTGTGTTACAAGTTTCTGACCTGAATCTTGGCATGGAGATCTTGAGCCATAGTGGCTATGAATCCCAGGAGACCAAGGCAAGGAGATTTCTGAGTTCAAGGTCATCTGGGACAAAGCAAGTCCCAGATCTAGCCGTGGTGGCACACACCTTTAATCTGGGCCACACCTTCTGCTGGAGACCTATATACAGACATTGGAAGAAGGAAAATTCTCTCTTCTTTGCCTGCTTGCCTTGTGGGACTTAGCAACTGCTAGATCCTTGGACTTTCACTCACAGCTGCTGCTGACCATTGTTGGGAGTTGGACTATAGACTGTAAGTTATCAACAAATTCCCTTACTATACAGAGACTACCATAAGTTCTGTGACTCTAGAGAACCCCGACTAATACAGTACCCTAGTAAATAATCATTGTTTACCCTTGACATCCAAGGCAAGGCTCTGCCACTCACTGTATCTGATCTGGAAAATTCCAGAGCTCTCTCGTGAGTGGGTGTGTAGGACTGTGTGCTGTGTCATCCAGGCTACAGCAGGTGCATGTTCTCTTCCACTGCCAACTGATGCCCATGTTAAGGGGCCATATTTTGCTCACCCGTGCATGTGTTCACAGACAATGGATTGCTTCAGCATTTTGGGTGCTGAGCACATGTTTTCTCAGGTATTTGTGAAAACTACTTTAACTCTCATGGGTCTACCCCAGAAGCAGAATTGGTTCAACCTTTTTTTTTTTTTTTTAAGATTTACTTATTTTATGTATATGAATACACTATACACTGTCACTGTCTTCAGACACACCAGAAGAGGGCATCAGATCCCATTACATGGTTGCAATCTACCATGTGGTTGCTGGGAATTGAACTCGGGACATCTGGAAGAACTGTCGGTGCTCTTCCAGCCCCCTTTCGAGAAAACATCAGTCTTCTACCACCCCTTCCTGGTGTCCAGCGTCTCATGGGTGTCATTTCAGGCCTCACCACTAGGTTTACTCCACATGCTCTCTTTTCCATTTGTAGGGAGGCCTGACTTTAGAAGGATCCCAGTGGCAATTGGACACCTGACTTCAGGTCCCCACATATACTGGATATAGGAGTTTCCTGGGTCTGGGAGTCCGCCCAGTCCTGGGCCAACTGTCTGTGAATGGGAGCTAGACATGAGGACTCTTGACCCTGTGAACTCTGTCCTATATGACTGCTGCTACCCTCCCTTCCTCATATGGCCCCCATGGCAGGGGCTGTGTGTGGCCTCTCACCTTGCTGTCTTCCTGTGGTTCCTGGAACAGGTTCCCACACCATATAGTTAGGAAAGCCACTCTATTTCCCCCCCTCCTGCAGGTCAAATGTTAGTGGGCTTCTCCAACACTGCTGTCTGAAGTTGTTTGCCTTCAGTATGACCTTTCAGTCGTCATCACCAACAAGTGATGTGGAAAAATCAGTATTAACCCCAAATTATTTGAGGCTTCCCCAGTTTCCTACAATGCCCCCACCCGGGGCTGCACTTGTCACTTAGTCATCATATCTGAGCTACTCAGATGTCCTCTGAGATGACCATGGATGACCGGACACTCTCCAGAAGGAGGGGATGGTTACTCATAAGACTTGCCTGCTGACGTTTGTCTCAGATTTGCTCCCAAATGGCCCTGAAGGCATCCCTGGGGGAGCATAACAGAAGCCTAATGACCTTCTTTACACACATCTGAGAAATGCAAAGGCTCTGGCTCTTGCAATAGGTCCCTAGGCAGCAGCATCTGAGTATCTATGTGTTCCTCCTGTGCAGGGTTGGGGCTTCTGGGGTTGGCCTGTATCCAGAGTATAGGTGAGAAAGCTTCTTCCTGATTAGGCACTGACAAGAGATACTGACCAGATGGGGACATGTAAGCAAGCCGATGGTTATTAGAGGTGGCCCTGGCTTTTAGAGTCAGCCAGGGCTGTGGCTATCCTCCCTGCATTCCAAGGTTGCTCAGGTCCCTGTGTGTGGACTGTCATGTCTCACCTCTTCCATTGAGCACAGACAGGATGGGAACCATAGGGAGCAGTGGGCAAGAGAGGGCCCCAGGCTGTTGTGGTGGGACCCTGACCCACTAATCTCTGCATGAACCTGAGGAGTGAACTGTCCATGTCTGCATTCTTCTCAGAGGAATTTCTGGCTTCTTCCACCCTCTGCAGATTCCTAATGCTCATACCTGTGCTATGATCTCTTTTGGATATCCACATTAGTAACCTGGGCTGTGGGTAAGCAAGTTTCTGAGAAATTAGCAGAGATCTGTCTTGGATCCCTTGTTGAAAGAATCTGCCGCCAGACCTGTACACACTTTATGAGAAGGAAAGGCCTTGGTTAAGTCCAGAAGAATCCCAGGCTTGAGGTCTCCCAGACTTTTGTCTCTACCTCAGACACTGGGATCTATACCTTCCTGATTGGTTGCAGATTTATTTTTGAAACTGTACAGGGTTTAGGACAAACAAGGTCATCAGAAGTAACCAGAAAAGAATGAAATAAACAAATAAAACAAATAGTATAGACTAGAGCAACTCTCCCCCTAATTATTCCTGTTGTGGATTCTGCCTGTGCTTCAGGCCTAAATTTCCAACCCATCACAGGGCCCATACTTCATAGCCAGTAACTCATGTAGAAGCGGCCATTTCTTGACTGACTTCCTCACCATTCTGACCAAGACCTAATCTGGTGAGGCGATGTGGCCAGGAGGGAGGTCCCATCTGAATAGAGTGGCCTTAGGCTGTTGATGAAACAGCCTAGGATGTTTATTATCTCTAGAGATGCTACACCTTTCAAAGGCCTGAGGTCATTGTCCAGGTGTCTGTCCACAGTCATTGGGAGAGGGAAGTTGACTAGACCATCTGCAGGTACCTCTCTCTGTGCTAAGCCAGATGGGAATCGGATCTCATGTGGTCCAAGGGGACAATATGGTATGCTCCATGTACAAATCAGGGAAAAATTCCACAGAATCAGCCCTGAGCAGTGCCAGGATCCCATGACCATGCCCGGACAGGCCTAATGCAGTCAGGTAGGTTGGAGACAGCAGGACAGTGAGGGAGCCAGCCCTACTATATCCTGCCTTGCCCTACTCTGCCCTGTGGTTGCTAAATAGTTAAAAAAAAAAAAAAAGAATCAGGGGAACCAAGCTGTCAAGTAGTTAATTGACTTTTCCTCAATCAGCTCAATGAATATTCATGAGGTGCCTGGTCCTCCTCAGGGCGCTGTTGTCGCTGCGGCAGCTCCTCTTCCTCAGAGCTGACATGACATCCTGCGCCAGCCTCTTCCAGCCCACAGTTGGCCCTGATTGGTTCAGCTGCACTCTCGAAAATGCCATAGCAACCCCTGGCTGGTTGCCTAGCAATCCTTCCTTCTCTTCCTTTACCCCCCTCTAAAACCTAAGCCAGTAATCCATAGGCTTAAGGTAGAAGTATCTTCATGTCATGGTAAGTGTATGCACACAAGTATATGGATGTGTATGTAGGGGTGTACATGTGTATAAGTGTGCAAGAGGAGGAGGCTGAAGGGACCCTCCTCTTTCCATTCCTGTCCTGGTTCCACTGCCACAGATAAAAGATATGGGCATAGACTCCTGCCGGGCAGGCCATCTTGGGATGCTCCACAGCACCCAAAGCCAGAACCCTCTAACCTGAGTCCATAAGGAGTCTATCTACCACTGCCCAGATATCGTGGGGCCCAGGGCTTATCTTCAATAGTTCCTCAAAGATAAGAAGCAAAGGTGTCCTCAGTTGAAGTTACTGTTCAGCATGAAGGATGTTGCTGGGCTTCTGTTCTGCGAATAACCTGGGTACAGATGCCTAGGTGCTCTGCTTTAGAAAGCTGTTGTCTGGGATGGTAGATGCACTCTCCAAGCCATGTGGTCATCAGGTTCCTGGGGTCTATGCATTAGAGCAACCACCAAGAGACTGGATCTGAGCATTGTACCAGGAGCATTGTGGACATTCTGACTTGTGTCTCTCCTCTCATTCTCTGACCAGGTCTTGGAGAGGGATATGCCCAGTACTGGGCCTGCCTTCAGTGGGCACTTCCTATAGACATCGAGAAAAAGATCAGACATAGGGAGGAGAACAGAGGACACCACTGATTGCTGTTCATCCCAGGGAGGTATGCATATGCCTAAGACAGCACACAAGGCTCCAGATACTTGCTGTGTACTGGTGTTGACATAGAGGGGCACTGATCTAGGTCTGACTCTTACTTAGTGTCTGTGGATAGGCTACCAGAGGGGAGGATGTATAGAATCCTGTTAGCCCTACTGGGGCACACTAGACAGTCTGCTCTGAGTGGCAGGCTCACATCAGGGCATTTTGGCCATTGAAAATCATTCAGGGAGGCCTGGTACAATTCCTAAAAAGATACAAGAGGATAATTATTGTCCTTATGAGAGAAGATAGGTAAAAAATGACAATAAATGCCCAACGGACAGTGCTACATTCTATAACAAGATATCATAGTATTGAGCCCTCTTTTGATATCAACAGGATGTCAGGATCAAGAAGCCAGTAAACTGAGGTAAAGTCAATTGCTGTCTCACCTACCCTAAGTTAGAGAGGACTACATATGCATATGTGCACCCTATGTGGTATGTGCATACATCCTAGATAATATGTGTACCCATGTGCGCGAACATCCATATATATGTGCATGTCATTGCATGACTGCTCAAGGATGACTATGCACACATGTGTGGATGTGTGTGGGTGTCTATGCATACATGCCCATGTATGAACATATGCATATATATGGATACATGGGTGTTTACATGTGCGTGCATATATTTTGTACTGAATGTGCCTGTAGGCATGAGTGCATGTGCATACTTGTGCATATACATTTATGTGTAAATGTGTGCCTCTACATAGCTGTGCATGCATGCACATATCTGCATACATGTATATATGTACATGGATTACACTCAGGTGTGTTGAGTGACAACGGCTGATATGGACACTTTATTTTTGACCAGTGGAAGCAACACTCCTGGGCTCCCTGTTGAGCCCTGCTCTGGTTTCCCTGTTAAACACAGCAAACGTGCGTCTCCAATAAAAAGCTACACAGCAACTTAATCTTCAATCGATTGCAAAGAAAGGAAAATAAGACCCTGCTCCCTGGGGCCCATGCTGCCTGATAGGCAGTTGTTCTTGATATAGAATGTGGGCGATAGATGCATTAAATATAAATGGAGATACAGAGGGGATCGATAAACCCCACATCCTCCATGCTAATTGAAAACCGAGTCAAGGTTTGATTAATGCAGAGGTCCTTTGGGTGCAGCAGAAGCCTTAAATTAGTTCATGGCAGGAGCTCCTTCCCCACTGATGGTCAGGGCTGTGCTGCATTTGGGGCAGTAGGTTTATTCCAGCTAGTCCTAGAGCAACAGGGTCAGCCATTATTGGGAGTGACATTATTAGGGGTGGTCAGCCTGTGAGGAGGAAGCAAGAATGATGGTTCCTCCCCTTTTCAGAAGAGCTAGGTAATTTTTGCCTGGAGTCCATAGTGGGCAGGATTTGGGGTGTATAAGGACGTGTAGTGATATCTCCACTGCAGTAAGAGAGGCAGGCCGTAGAGACAGCTGGAGTCAGAGTGCTTGGCCTGGCACTGATGTAAAAGACAGAGAACCCTGTCCTCCTGGGAGTCTTGACACTCATGAATCTGCTTCCTGGCACTCCTGTAGACCACATCCAGGTACCTAAGCACAGGGCATCACGTCAGCATATAGGAAGGGTAGTAAGACATCCCATAAATCAAGTAGAAGAATCTCACTCATACCGCAATGAGGTGAAGAGGAGAGTTCACACTGGGGAGTCTGCTTCGGGGAAGGCTATGGGATAGTGGATTTCCAGAAGTAGCGGAGTCCCTCTGAGCCCACATAAGAGAGTGAGGCATCCCACAGTGTGTCTGGGCTATATTTGCTGTCCTGGGATTCAGGGAGCTGTTCCCTTTCTTGAGGTTACGGTCTGAACAGTGGGCTGCCTTGTGTGCAAGCCAAACACAGAGCCTGTGGGAAAGGAGGTAGATAAGTCACATGCCCCAGATCTTCATTTGGGAATATGAGTCCCAACTAAAGGATATAGGGGAGGGTGCAAATGGTGTCAGGGCTGGCCCTTTGACCCACTGCCCCATACACAGATCCCATGCTTCGCCTGGAAGTCATAAGCTCTGGTCTTATGGGTAGAGCTGGGGTATCTTCAGAGGATTTGCTGCCTGCATGGGTATGGTAAACTTATGTACCTATGTGTACAAGTGTATAGTATAAGATAGCATGCTATTGCTTGAATATAGAGTATCTCACATTAGGGGTTTAATCTCTACCTAGTGGTGCTGCATTGGGTGGAGCCAAAGACTGTAGGAGGTGGGGCCTGGCTAGAGGAAGTAGACCAGGGGGGGGGGGGGGGGGGGGGGGGGGGGAAAGGTCCCTGGTGATATCTTCCACTCCTCCCCCATGTCCTGTGTGCCATGAGATGAGCATCCTCTGCCACATGTTCTGGTGGCCATGATTTTCTTCTGCACCAGGGGCTAAGAAGCAATGGACTCAAGTGGCATGGACTAAATCCCTGAAACCAGAAGCTGAAATAAATCATTTTTCCTGCCGGTCATTTTTGTGAGAGGCATTTTTGTCACAGCAGGAGAGACTAGCACAGTAGTCTCATGGTAGGAATCAGGGGCAGGTAAAGGCAGGTGGCAATCACTCCTTGCTGAGCCCTGCGTCTTCCCTGATGTCCAGTGTAGTACTGCACTCCTCCAAAGATGGACAAAGAGGTCACTGATGACAGAGACTAGTGACATTGGGACTTTACTTCAGAGAATGTCCTTTTTCTTACTGACATTATTGAAATACAAATTATATAAAACAGGCTGTTTTGAAGCAGTGTGAACCACATGGTTCCGATGATGTTCATGCTGGAGGCCATCACCTCAGCAATCAAGACTTGAGAGAATACTACACCATCCAGGGCCTTTGCACTGATGCAGGCACCCTGGGCCTGAGCTATGACATGTAGATCCACTCATGTCTCTTACAGATGGACTTCTGGGGCATGAGCTCCTAGCCTGCCAAACTTTAGAATACTCACAGTACTGGGTAACTGTCACCATTCTGCAGTTCCAGAATGTTCTCATCATTCTAGAGAAATTCCTGGTCCAGTCCTGGCAATCACCAATCTACTGTCTGCTCTGCCTACTAGGGACAGTTCCCATGAGGCTCTGTAAGGTGCTGACACCGCCCACTTTGGTGGTAGAGGGAGGTATTGCTACCAGTTTAGGAGTATGGTACCTCCTGGAGTGAGGCAGGCAGGAAGCAGTTCTCTCTGCAACCTCCAGAGGGAGCTCAATCCTGCCTAGACTCAGCTTTCAGTTAAGTGAGTCCAATTTCGGACTTGGGATCTCTAGCACCAAAAGATGAAAAGTTCGTGCTGCATCAGCCGGTAGAGTATGCAGCACCATGTTCCAGCAGCAAGAGATCTAAGGAAGAAGTTCTCATTTCCACTTTGGTCACATAGTTGATTACACGGATAGGTGAGAGGTTAACTGGGAGCCCCAGAGCTCTGGCCTTCCCGTGAGTAGGACTCAGAGTTCTTCCCTTCCTTTTCTTTTCAAGAACCTTTATAAGAAGGGCAGGTGCCCACTTTGGAGGTTGGGACAGTGAAGCAAGCCTAGCTAGGAAGAACCAAGGGAAAGAGTGTTGAGAACTGGCTCAGACTTCAGACCTGGGTAGGGATAGCCTGAACTGCTGCCTTCGTCTCAAGCCAGTGAAAGCAATGAATATATACATATAATATATATTTATATTTATATTATGTTTACATAATACAAATAAAATATATTTATATTATATTAATTATATTATCTTTATATAATCGTGTGTAATTTATATTTATAATGATTTATAGTCATATTTATATATTATATATATTTACTCCACATATTCATTTACTTAGTGCGTGCATGTGTATGCATGTGTGTGTGTGTGTGTGTGTGTGTGTGCTTGTGTGTGTGTAATTTATTAGAGAAGCTCACAGGCTGTGGTCCAGCTAGTCCAGCAATGGCTATCTCCCAACAAAAAGTACAGTAGTTGTTCATGAGGCTGGATGTCTCAGCTGGTCTCTAGTATCCATTAGAATCCCAAAGTAGGCCCTATTATCAGTGGAGCAAGAGCAAGGGCAAGCAGGCAGAGAGCAAAACCTTTCTTCCTTGTTTTTTATATAGGATCCCACAAGAAGGTCTGGCCTAGATTTAGGGGTGGGCCTTTGACCTCAAGCAGTCGTGTATTTAAGATGGATCTCCGTTTTTCAGATGTTTCAACTAACTAAAAATCCCTTTCAGGGGTGCTCAAGGGTTTTTAGTTAATTCCAGTTAGTCAAGTTGACAGCAAAGAGTAGCTATCCCCCTATACCTAGAGGTGAAGCCTGGCAGGGAGATATGGCCATAAAATGGAGGCGTGACCAAAGATAGATGGAGGGGTCAGAAGACACAGGTGGGGGGTGTTCTTAGTCTTCAGGGCTGTGTTAGTTTCTGGTGAAGACTTTTGAAATCCAAATACCAGATTCTTGTGATCATTGAATTAATTACACTAAACGAGAGTAAAGATCATTACCAATATTCTTTTGGTTAAATTAAGCAAGCTTTATTTTCTGCTAGGGAGGGCTATCTCTCCAAAGTGTGGTTTGAGAAAATAGCATTAAACACAGGAAAGATGGGGTTTATATAGCCCCCCAAAACTGCAAGACTTGGGGGGGGCTTTCAAGGGTTGGGGATTTCCAGAAGAATTTTGGTTATATAGGAACTTGGCCCAACATTTCAAAAAAATTTTTAACAGAATGTCTTATCTTAGAATTAGGGTTTAGGGTGTGAAACATGTTAAATTCCAGAAAATAGGTCAAGACATGGTCAAACCCAAGTTTTACAGAAAATAGAAATGAATTTATTTTGACTTTGTAATAAGTTGGCTTTTAATAAGATAGAGCCAGGTTGGTCCATCCATCCATTGATCCATCCATGGTGGCCTTGGGGTTGATGCTTGTCCCAAGCCTACTTACCCTGCTCTTGGTTGGAAGCCCTCAGTGGGGCTTGCTCAGTGTGTCCTGGATCTTCTTTCATCCAAGTAGCTTGGCTTGGTGTTGATGGAAAGGCCTTCAAGTGGTCCTTGGTGTGTTATCAAGTGCAGAAGAGTCGGTGGTGGGTACCAGGCTTGGGACATTTTGTGCCCTCTGAATGAGGAGGAGAAAGACACCCAAAGAAAGACCTGGAGGAGACCTGAGGTCTCTGTGCTGACAGTCTGCCTCTTCCTGTGGTCCACCCCTGAGCTATCCCACAACTCTGCCTGGGCAGGGGGGTGGGTCTTGACCTGAGCATCAATGACCTGGTAAGTAGGAAGAATTCTAAACAGAAGACAATCTATCTGGGGCCTCAAGTGAGCCTGCAGCTGGGCTTTCACTTCAGAGGCACTAGGCTGCCTTTAGACTCATGGAGGTAGAGATGGAGGTGTGGTATGCTTTGGTCCTCTACTGTTTTACCCATGTTCTGTGCCTGTACATGTGTCTGCAGGTTACTTCTGCCCCCATTGTGTTCACAGACCACCTCTGTATGTGTTCAAAGAACAGAGCAAGTCTTTATGGATAACAGGCCCCTGGGTTATCCATAGACCATAACATCAGGCAAGTAGCAAATATCAAGAGTGGAGTTGGAAGAAAGAAGCTGGACCCCGACGGAGGATACCAGGGGAGACCAGGTCTAATTACTTCCCCAACTCACTGAAGCTTCCATCATCTTGTAGGTCTTGCCGGGGAGTCTCCTGTCCTGGAGTAGCTGGCTTTCTGTCACCTTACTCTTCTCCTACCCTTGGTGACACAGTAGCATAATGATCTGGGAGACAGGTGAGCAGAAGCTGGTGGAACTGGTGGAGCTCCAGCAATGACCTAACCTCTGCCCACAAGAGATTATCCATTACAGTTCTGAGAGTTGCTAGAGATTTACAGAGTTATGGTTTTATACAATGACTTCATAGATCTTCCAGCTGCCCTAGCCCGATCCTTGGTTACACTTGGATTTAAAGTTTTTCAGCTCTTCCTCAGGACTACCTTCAATGTGGGCACCTGAGAACCTGGTCCTGTTTCCCGCACACTGGCCTTTATTACTGTGTAAATTTGGAAAACAGGTCACTGGAAATTAAATTTCTCAAAATAGATCATCAATTATAACTACATTCTATTAAAATAAGAATGTCTGAACTCTTTCTTACTATAATGGAAAGCCACATCCTCAGTAGTGAAGTATTGTTGGTTTTATATCTTATGTTGCAGACACCCGTCCTCCAGACTGTGCAAAACACTTCTGGGAGACCATACTGGCACTTGGCTAACAGAGCACGTGAGCACATCAATAAAGACAATACAAGTTTTATTCACTAGAAGAATGGCATTCTCTAATCTCAGTCCTCAAAATGTTGGTCTTTTGTGGCAAGGGTCACCACTGTGTGGCCTTGACCCAAGTCAGAGAAACTTGAAGAAGGCCTCTGAGCATTCAGGTAGAAAGCCACGGCGGTTGACATAGAGGCTTGGCAGGTATACTGGCATGACCTGTGTCTACATTCTTCATTCCGCAGAGTTCAAGAAACACAAGTCTAACCATATGGAGGCTGAGAAAATTGCCCAGTCACACAGCCTGTGTCCTGACCCATCAGTGTATCTCCCTAGGTTCTTCTTCAGATGGGTAAGTCCTATTTAATCACTAGGAGAACACAGAGCATGGGCCTACCTCAGCCTGCACAAGCCACATAGTTCATATTGACTGTTAACTTGACAGGAACTAAAATCACCAAAGGAAGGAACCTCTGGATGTGTCTATAAGGGAAATTTTCCTTTCTTTTCTTTTCCTTTCCTTTTACTTAAAAACCATTTTTAGATTATTTATTTTATGAGTGTTTTTCCTGTTGTATGTAAGCACACTACATGCATGCCTACTACCTGTAGAATTTAGAAGAGGTCATCAGATCCCTTGGAACTGGAGTCACAGATGGTTATGAGCCACTACGTGGGTGTCAGGAACCGAATCCTGGTCTTCTGCAAGAGCAGTAAGTGCTCTTAGCTACTGAGCCCTCTCTCCAGCCCGTGTGTCTTCACTAGGTTTTCTATTGCTGAGATAGCACACCATAACTAAAAGCAACTTGGGGAGGATAGAGTTTATTTTATCTTATACTTCCAGGTAAAAGTTCACTAAGGGAACTCAGGGCAGGAATTTAAGTAGGGTAGGAACCTGTAGGCAGGGGCTTTAGCAGAAGCCATGGAGGAATGCTGCTTACTGGCTTTCTCCATGGCTTCCTCAGTCTTTTACATAGCACCCAGGACCACCTGCCCAGGGATGGCACAGCTCTCAGAGGTGGACCCACACACGTCAAGAAAGTGACCCACTGACTTGCCTATAAGCCGTCTGAAGGAGGTCTTTCCTCTCCTCCCTTCCCCTCCCCTTCCTTTTCTTCCTTCCCCTTCCCTTCCTTCTCTTTTCTCTCTCTCCCCCTGTCTCTCCCCCTGTCTCTCCCCTGTCTCTCCCCTGTCTCTGTCTCTGTCTCTGTTTCTGTCTCTGTCTCTGTCTCTCTCTCTCTGTCTCTCTCTCTCTCTGTCTCTGTCTCTCTCTGTCTGTCTCTGTCTCTCTCTGTCTCTGTCTCTCTCTCTCTCTCTCTCTCTCTCTCTCTCTCTCTCTCTCTCTCTTTCTCCTTTGAGACAGAGTCTCTCTATTATGTAGCTCTGGCCACAACAACAAGGGAGTCCTAGAACTCCCTCTGTAGTACACCAGCCTGGTCTTGAAATCACAGAGATCCACCTGTCCCTGCCTCCTGAGCACTAAGATTAAAGTGTGTGCCACCACACCCTGCTAAGAGGCATTTTTTTAAAATTGAGATTCCTCTTCCTAGTTAACTTTAGTTTGTGTTGAGCTGACAAAAAACCAAACCAAACCAAAACAAAATAAAACAAAAAAACCTGACAAGCAAGCAGAACACCTAGGCTTTTCTTCTTCCTTCCTTCCTTCCTTCCTTCTTTCTTTTCTTTCTTTCTTTCTTTCTTTCTTTCTTTCTTTTTTTTTTTTTTTTTGAGACAGGGTTTCTCTGTATAGCCCTGGCTGTCCTGGAACTCACTCTGTAGACCAGGCTGGCCTTGAACTCAGAAATCCACCTTCCTCTGTCTCCCAAGTGTTGGGATTAAAGGCATGTACCACCACTGCCAGGCTTTACCCGGGCTTTTCTTGATCAGGTTAATTGATTTTGGAAGACCCATCTTGATGTAGGTGGCCCATCCCATGGGCTAGGGTCTTGGATGAAAAGATCAATGAGGGCTGAGCAGCAGCCTCCATTTCTCTCAGCTTTTGACTGCAGATGCAGTGTGACCAGCTGCCTCACACGCCTGTTGCCATGCCTTCCTCACATGAACCAGAATAAACCTGTTCCACCTTAAGTGCTTTTGCTGGGTGTTTTATAGCAGCAATAGGGAAAGTAACTAACTCAAGAAACCAGAATTCCCCCAAAGGCTCACTTAATGGGGGCATGTGATGAGGTCCTAGACGCACAGGAGGCTAAGTGATAAATAATAAGAAATAAATAAATAAATAAATAAATGCAAGTAAATATAATTTTACTCTTTAGTCTGGACAAAAGCACTAGGCTCTTCACTGGCGGGACTAGGCCATTTATACAGCAATTTGTTTGCAGTGTTCCATTCTGGGTTAAGAGCTCTCTGAAAGTGACTGCTTCTCTTCAGACTGTGGTGCATAGAGGAGCCGCTGCACTAACAGGCTGCTTGTCAGGCTGGCAAGTGATATGTTCAGTGGCTTCTGCAGCAAAGTGATGTTCATGTGGCCGGTCAATAGGCTGGCTCGGAGGCTCACTGAGGATGTGTCCATGACTACTGCAATGCGTGCTTGCTTTTCCTTTGAGCTCTTTTTCCTGCTAAGGTTCCTAAAAGCTCACGAAAACAAGCTGGTGATGGTGCCTGGTTTTCTGACAGCACCTGGAGTTCCCGGCCAGCAGATGATGGGGGACTCTTCAAGTTTCACCATGTCCAAGGCAACTCATAAAATAAAGCATTTAAGCATTTCGCTGAGCATTTAACTGAGGACTTGATTAGTTTCTTTATCATCATGGTGAGGAGCGTAGCAGCACACGTGACAGTAGAGAAGGAGCTGAGAGCTTTACATTCTGATCCACAGGGAGGAAGGGATGAAGGGGGGGAGGGGGGGAGGGAGGCAGGGAGGGAGAGAGAATGAGAAAATGAGTCGAGGCTGGCTTGGACTTTTGAAACCTCAAAGCCCACTCTCAGTGACACACTTCTTCCAACAAGGCCATATCTCCTAATTCTTCTAAAATAATGCCACCCCCTGATGACTAATCATTCAAATATATGAGCCTATGGGGGCCATTCTTATTCAAACCACCACACCCAGCAAGAGCATCTTTTCCCATCAAAAGCATATCCCATCCAAAGTAGCCATTCTTCTCTGTCCCCTTGATGGAGTCTGTTTGAGTCTGTCAGTTCTGAGCTGGCAGTAGACAGGAGAAGTTCAACCCTGACCACACTTGGTACTTCAACATGCCCCTAACTATGGGAACTCAGCTGCTGGAATTTAAAATGTGCATCAGCTGTTGGTGCCCAAGTCAGCTAATGCTACCTCACATGATGTTGAACATTTCATCCCAGATGGGAAGTATGTCAAATTCCAAGTGTGGAGAGCTGCCAGGTGAGCTCACATAGAATACATCTGAGAGCCGTGTAGGCTTGGACTAGCCTGGTCTCTGCACGCAGGATGTCCTTCACAGTGGCAGATGCCAGCAGACCAGCAGTTCTCAACCTATGAGCTGCAACCCCTTTGACAAACTTCTATCTCTAAATATATTTATATTAAAATTCACAACAGTAGCAAAATTAGTTATGACATATCAGTGAAAATAATTTTATGACTAGAGAGTACAACATGAGGGACTGTTAAAGGGTCGCAGCACTAGGAAGGTTGAGAACCACTGCACTAGACACTCAGGATAGAGAATATACACTAGAACTGTGAGCATCAAGCCTGCAAGTTCCTGGAGAAGTCCAGAACAGGGACCACTCCACC
>JADRCD010172929.1:0-13509 GCA_019843815.1 Montemys delectorum | reverse complement strand
TCTTTTGTTTTTTGTTTTCTTTTGTTTTTTGTTTTCTTTTGTTTTTTTGTTTTTTTAAAATAAGTGTCTTATTAGATTTTCAAGTATCTGTAGATTATTTCAGTGTTATTTTGTTGTTATTCTACTATTTATTGTGTACAAAGAACATGCTTTGAATAACTCACAATCTAAAAGGGCACTTTCAGCTTTGTTCTAGACAATAGACTTTGTATGTTCTGTCTTAGTGAATATCCCGAATTCATCTGAATAGAAGATGCATCCTGCCAGTTGGAATGGATGGGGCTAAATCATCAATCAAATGTGTACATCCATTGCACCCCTCAGGTCATCTCTGTCCTTGCTTCCTGTGCCGGCGAGCCTCCGGAGGAGCCTCCATACAATCAGGCTGCAGGCAAGCTTGTGGGGCATCTTCTTAATTATTGAATGATGGGGGAGGGCCCAGCCCACGTGGGTGGGGCCATCTATGAGCTGGTGGTCCTGGGTTCCAGAAGAAAGCAGGCTGAGCAAGCCAGTAAGCAGCACCCTTCATGGCCTCTGCATCAGCTCCTGCCTCCAGGTTCCTGTCCTGTGTGAGTTCCAGTCCTGACTTTCTTTGATGATGAACTATGATGTGGAAGTGTGAACTGAATAAACCCCTCTCTCCCCAAGTTGCTGTGGCCTTGGTGTTTCATCACAGCAGTAGTAACTAAGACACTGGGGTGGAGGCAGAAGGTTCACACATGGCTGTGGGTTTGATTATTGGCCTTTTTCAGGAGTGTGTTTTGCTTTGTGAACCCTGAGTTCTTCTTCAGATTCATGTATATTGATTGTATTGTGCCTTCTTGATGATCAATGCTGGCTCCCCATCCCTGGTCATCCTTCTGTCCTGCAGTCTACTTCACTTGATACCACACAAGCCATAAGACTTCCTTCCCAACCATGTTTGAATCTTTTTCTCTATTGTGTATGGGGCAGGGAGTATGCACACTCGGTGCATGGGCATCAGAGGATAGCCTGTGGACAGAGGGTTCTTTCCCTCTACCAATCCTGGTTGTGGGGATTGAACTCAGGCTTGGCAGCAGGTACCTTTATAGAAGAGGCCATTTCTCTGGCCCCATATTTGCATCTAATGTTCCGACCCTTTTGCTTGCAGCTTGTTTTTCCACTTTACAGTGGGTTTCTTGCTGACAGCATATAGTTGAGCCTCTGTGGCTACCCCAACTGGATGTTCCTTGCTAACTAATAGGTGAGTTTGACTGTTTATAGTTCATGCACCGTTGATATGTTTGTACATTATGCTACTATCACTTACTATCACAGATTTGATTTTTGCTCATATCTGCTCTCTTGATCTCTCTAATCTGTTTTTATTTTAATTACTTGGAATTTTCTGAATTCTGTCTCAGTCTATTGACTTTGTCGCCACACCTTCCTTTGCATTTTGTTTTTCTTGCTTTTAGGAACTGAATAAAGCCCAAGCTCTCCTGGGTCTCTGTCTTGCTGGCCTTCCAGACTTGACTTCCTTGACTCTCAGGCTAGGGCTGCCTTATTCCCTGTTCTCATGACTGCTCCTGTACCCTGAAGATTATAGGGGTTTTGTTGGTCTTCATAATTATGCGTGCTAATTCCTTAAAATAAAACTTCTCAGTAAGAACACTGGCTGCTCTTTCAGAGGACTCAGGCTTATATCCTAGCACTTACTTGGTAGCTTACAACCAACAAATCTAATACCATCTTCTCGTGTCCATGGGTATTATACACATGTATTGCTTGCATAGACAAACATACAGGTAAAACACACACACACACATAAAAATGAAAATTTAAAAATCTCTCTCCCTGTTGTGTGTACATGCATGTATCCAGCATGTATGTGTCTGTACATACATACAGTGTGTGTGTGTGTGTGTGTGTGAGTTTACTCTGTGTGCATCTTACTGGTTTGGTTCCTAGGTGATACTGGGTAAATACATATTTTGGTCCCTTGCTAGAATATAACTGTCTATTGAAGAAACCTTGTCTTCATGAAGTATGGATATGCATACATGTGCTAAAACAGTAATGGTCACATCCTCAACCAGCCCATAAACAAATGCATTACTTTAGTTAGAAACTCAGAGCAAATGAGAATGTCTCCAGAGGAGTGACCAAACAGCACATTCCACAGGCCTGGGCCCCTCCTTCAGATGCCATTCTCAAACATTTAGACCCCTCAGAGACCCTCACACTGAGGTACTCTGGCAAAACATAAGAGGAGAAAAAATGTTCATCTCTTAATAGGTCTCTTCCAGCTGAGCCTCAAGACCAAGACAGTGTGAAGCCCTACTTCCTGACCAGCATGACTCCCAAGTCAGATTTCCTCAGGAGCAGCTCACACACATGCATCAGCAGCTCAGAGTCTCCTCAGGGGACTCTGTTCCTCTTCTAGGAATGTACCACAAAGACTCAGGGCCTACAGGAGTTCACAGCCAGTGACGCTTGAAGGCCAGGCAACCTGGAGATGTGACCAGTAGGAACAGAGAAGTCTCTGTGTAAGTCCCACAATGAGGGCCAGAGAGCTGTTACTGGGGTCTAGGGAACCAATATGGCTGGTGGTGGTGCCGCTTCTAAAACAATGTGACAGGCTGCCTCAAAACAAGTATCTTTTAATATCTAATGGAAAATCACATTTTTGTTATTTGCTTTTATGTATTTTTGTGTGTTAACATAGATACAGTGGTAATTAGCATCTTTGTGTATTTATTGAAAACCAGCACTAAGTCTGTATATTTACAGAAAAACGTCGTAGACACAGATAATAGCACAATTCCATGTTTGTGAACTGACAGTGTGGAAATCCAGCAATTATCACTACAGCTGTTTGTTAAAGTTGACAATAGATAAATAATGACCAGAAATCAATCTTTTCATTAAAATTCAAGAAACAAAAGATATCTAAAGGAATTTCATGGTTTCTTTAAGAAGCCAGGCTGTTCCGAGGGAAGTAGCCGTACGCACAGGCTATGCTGCTGCGGTTGAATGGTCTCTTCCACAGATGTGCGTCAGAGCAAAAGGGATCTGTTCTGATCAGGGAGGCAAAGGAGGCAGCTCCCTCTCCTGCCCAAGGCTCACTGTCCACCTTTCTCCACTTGCTTTTCATGGTTAGGGAGCATGGACACGTGTGCACATGCATGTGAACATACACACACACACACACATTGCTCAGAGAGATGCATTCATATAGTCTTACACACATGATCACACACATGTCCATATACATTTACACACATGCACACAGATGTAGTCAGACAATCATACACTCATACATATACTCCCACAAAGAGATGCATTATAGTCTCAGGGCCTCATGGTGCTTGTTTCAAAGTGCACACCAAGGTCCTTCTCTCTACCCACAGGACCCACAGGTTTGCCCATGTCCTAGACAACACCACTCATTCAACAACAAAAGACAAAGGCAAAGCACGGAGGTGGGGGGTAGGGTAGGGGCTTATGTTTCAGATCTTAACTCCCTGCACACAGAGAGCTCAGTTATCTGCACCTGACATTATCTGTGTTGTGGGCTTTTCCAACAGACCCAACTGTAGCAGTCACAGTCCAGCAAGGCAGAGCAAGCCTGACTTCCCTCCCATGCATCTCGAAGGAAAAGCAGAACCTACGGCTTGAGAGCCGCCGGAGCAGAGGAATGCCACTACCCGGGACACACACCTCCAGAGCGGATGATGTCTCTCATGCCCATGCTGGTCACATCCAGAGCCAGCTGTGCTCAGAAAGAGCTTGTTCAAGGAGATCCCCGTTTCCTGACTTTCTTTACGGCGAATACAGGTAGCTGAGTTACACACCAGTCTCCACCTGAGGCCCGTAGCCAGTGCAAGCCATTCCTCCCCAGCAGCCCCCTCTTCTCTCTCACACACGTGTCCTATGAGATCATGCCCATCCCTGCATACAGACTTGGAACGAGGCAGTTGCTCAGGCTGGAAGGACAGGTTCATCCTCAGCGCGTTCCTTACAGGACACATAGGACTTTCTATTTTAGAGCTGGAGACACTATTCATCTCTCCTGTCTCCTTTAATGGCCATTTTCTAGATAAACCACAATGGGTTCACTACCCTACAAGGCCATTTAGAATATGGCTTCAATGACCAGCAGGACTGGAAGCTTGTGAGAGGTCCCCAAATGGGCTAACGCACACCTCCTGCCTTCATAAGATGGTCCCTGAAGAAGGTCTTCATGCTGTTAAACACTGCTACAAACTCCCAGTGAGCTACACCCTGGGAAGGCCCATCATGGAGGGGCAGCCCAAGCTGGGTTCTGAGAATGAGGGTGTAGGTAGAGAAAGGACCACAGGGGCTAGGGGTGCATCCCTTAGCATAGAACAGCCAAGGGAGAGGGTTGAACCCTGCCTGGTCTTGCTGTGTGTCCACACTAGGATGTGCTGGGAGGAGCTACTGCCCCTCTTGGTTCAGCTGGCAGGCAGTAAGCATTGATCAGAGCATCCATTCTGGGCACTGGGTCTGTGAGTGGGTGTGGATGTGCTGGCTCAGAGGCACACATCCCCAGCAGTCGTTATAGACATAGTTTTTGATGAAGCCTCATTTGCCTCGCCCCTGCTTCTGCTCTGCTTGTGATAACTGGAACCTAGTTCCTAGGCTGCAGTACTGCCATTGCACCCAGTTCCAAGCCAGGGGGATAGGTGTAGCAAAGCACTTTACAACAGTGGCGTCTTCAGCTATTCGTGCAGGATGGAAGTGGGCCTCTGTGTCTCCAGGGCTACTGAATGCCTGTCTCTTAGATGGCTAGGAGAAAAGCGCATATTTTTTTTGTATATGTATTTATGTGCTCAGTTACAAACACATTATATGTGCTGTGTACAACTGTATAAACATTATATGTCTCCTGTGTTTGTACATGTGTGTATATGTGTGTGTATACAAATCATATGTGCATTTAACATGTATTATATGCAAGGGCATATGTGCCCAACTACATGTATTATACACACATGCATGTATGTATGTGCATGTACATGCTATGTGCATATATTTATCCATTACATATGTAAATATATGAATATGTAACTATATGTACATATGTGTGTATATTTATCCATTATATATCCATTATATATCTATTATATGTTCCACTTAAAGCCTAGTAAAGGACAGGTGTTTAACTCATCATCTAGCTACCAAAATTCCTAAAAGGATAAACAGAAATTCAGACTAAAGCTAGTCTTCTGAGGGGTGAGCCTCCCAGACCACCTGTGAAGCTTTGTGACCTATAGTGGACACACCCAGGACACACAGGGACCCTACCTGAGCAGGTTCCCTGTGGACCATAGCTTCTGAGGCCCTTCATCTCCACTTTGCTGCATGACCCTAGCTCATCCGAACTCTGGCTTTATTGTGGAAAACCCTCACTGGCCTGCCTAAGCTCCCACTTTCTAGGTGGGCCTCTGAGGCATACATCCAGGAGCAGCAAGCCCCATTCCATTGTCCAGTGTGACATGTTCTCTGCAGGAGGGGCCTCTTGGGTCAGAGCAATTGTTCGAAACTGCTATCCAGAGGTGAACTGAGTCCCGAAAAGACACGCTTGCATCCGGATCCAAGATATCAGCTAGCACATCTGTCTCTGCAGACTTCCGTGGATCAGGTGAAGCCACCCCGATGGAGTGAACCTGTCTTAGTAAGAATAGCAGCTTGGTAAACAGGGAATCACATGCCAGCAAGGTTCCTTTATAGCCAGGGTTTTCTGAGAGTGGAGGGTAAGCTCAGGAGGAAGGTTGCAAGCCCAGCGCCTCCGTTACACTCCACACTGGGAGGGCCTCTGCTTTCCAGACCAATATGGGCAGCAGCTGTGAAGCTTCAAACTGATGATGGATGGACTGACTCATGGCATAAAGGTGGGTGCAGCTGGTGAGATTGAGGTGGAGTGTGTGGAAGGGCAATAGCATCTTCCTTGTTTATAGAAGTATTTATTAATGAAGGTGACGCCAATGGACTGGGTAACTTTACACAAATGTTCACTTGTGTCTACCAGTTTTCAGTTTGGAATCAAACCCACTTCCATGGATATGGATACACAGGAAAGCAGACTTATGTGTTGTCGGTGATTTAGACCATCTGTGGTGATACTCAGTGGCTTACCTGCAGTGACGTCAGGTAAGTCACGGAACGCTTAGGGCCCAGAGAGTAAAGCGGGACAGAGATGAAAGTCTACCCTTTCATTTTTGAGGGCTATTTTATATCAAGCACAAACCTCCGTGACTAAGGCAGGAGCTTCTTCGTATTTCCTTCTGCATTACTGTAGCTTTAGGACAATGCTGTCAGTTTCTTCTGCTCTGAAGCCCAAGCTCAGCATTTTATCACCACCCTAGGATAAGCTTTAAGAAGTTCACCTTCCTGGCTCAGATAGAACTGCATCTCCCTGTAAAATTGTTATTTTTTGTGATTATTAAACTTTTTTTAAAAAATCATCTTCGTGCCACAAGACACAAATTCCAAAATATTTCTGTTCCTGATTGTCAGCCTCCTTTCTCGGAGATGGGGGAGAGAAGACAGAATAGACAAGTTGTTCTGTTGAATCAATACAGCGTATTATCACAGCAAGATCATAATTCAGGCCACAATACCTGTGTTCTCAGAGCGCGGCGAGGAAGTCCGTGCGTAGAGAGGCGCCGCGGGTGACTAATAGCAATAGAGTCGTCCAGGCTTGTCTTGAGTCGGCAGAGCAGGGGCTGACATCGTCGACACACAAAATTGAGGCAAGCATAACTGCCCCCGGCAGCCCAGGTGGGTGTGCAGAGCAGTTCTGTTATAGGCTTTGCAGCTTAGTGTCCACTGAGGCCCTGAAGCAAGCTCAGGCTTCCCTTGGGACAGGAACAATTTGGCTAACAGTGGCAGCCATTAAGGAGGCCACAGACAGGGCACCTTCCTCTAAGCCTTTCCCTTTGTCTCTGTCTCTCTCTCTCTCCCTTCCTCCATCCCTCCGGCTTCCTCCCCTCTCCATCTCATTCCTTTTCCATTTTCTCTTCTCTCTCCAGTTGTCTCTCTTTCTCTTGCCCTGAGCTTCCCCGAGCATGCCTCCCCTATGGCTGGTGCTGATCAGTGTGCCCCCTCTTCTGTCACCTGTGGTCTCTTTCCCAGAAACAGTTTTGTAACAACAGAAGAGATCTCAGTTGCATATGCCTCATACTGCGTGCACAGAATAGATACAGAACTCATGGGCCATTTGAATGGAATGTTCAGGTGTCTCCCCCCCCTTCACCCCCATCTTTAGAATTTAACCTACACAGTCACTCCCTGAAAGAGTCAAGTGCAGACCCAGGACAGAGAAATGACTCACTAAAGGTCACACTAAAGGTGCCTGCTGCTTCAAGACTCAAGTTGTATATTTGGGACCTACATGATAGAAGGCAAGGAGTCATTTCCAAAAGTTGGCTTCTGACTTCCACGTATATGCTGTAGTGTACACATCTATCCAAATGCCTACTTAAGTAAATAAATAATGTCATAGTTTTATTTATTACTACTACTACAATTATATTCTAGTTTTTTGAGACAGGGTTTCTTCATGTACTCCTGGAACTCGGTAAACCAGGCTAGCTTCAAACTCACAGAGCTCTTTTTGACTGCCTCCTGAGTGCTAGGATTATAGGTGTGTGCCACCATGCCCCGCATAATTATTTTTAAAGCAGACACAAAAGGAACAATGAGCAGTTGCCTGCTAGACAAGACTTCACATATACCCAAATTATGCTCAACCATGTGCCAGCAGATCTCCCTTGCACCGCTAGCTGGAGCCTTCCAGGCAGCTACCGTACAAGGGCCTACCACAGATAAAAGGGGCACAGTCCAATGGCCAGTTATTATTGTCTTCACACATGGGGCCATTAAATGTCTCTGATAGGAACCAGCCTTTGTAGGGACCAAGAAAGGATGAGGATCCTATGGAAAAATCATGGCTTCCAGCTGCTCTCCAGGCCCTGTGAGGTCCAGCCAGCCAGCCAGCCTTGGAGGTTCTACCAAAGAGCAGAACACAGCACACACTGCCTTAGCAGGGACCCACAGGAACCCAGGGCTCTGCACAGGTCCCCAGCTCATTGTATGTGAGATAGGCTGTGAGTAGAAATTGGGACAGGGCTCTTTAGAGCCAGCCACCCACATAGAACTTGGTGCTCTCTCTACCCAGGACACTGTGGACAGGAAGAAGAAAAAGACAGCAAGCAGGTGGAGCAGGTTGGGGGAGAAATGGGGAATTTTCATTCACAAATTACTGGGGAGTGGGCAGACATGTCTGGGCTGTGTCTCACTTTCACACTTACCTGAGTAGTCTCCAGTTTTGCCTCATGGTCTGCCTCATGCCTGTCAACCTGCAGGGCCCAGCTGGTCTCCTCACGTCCACCAACCTACCACTCAGCCTCCTTCATGCCTCCTCTGCCAGAAGTTTCCTGGGCTCCTGACCCAACAGCTAGGTGCTCCGAGGGTCTCACAGCCCTCTGGGGATTCTGGGAAACTGGAGGAGGAGGGGACACTGTTGTAGGAAAGGAAGGACTCTGTTGACACATGCTAGGGCAGAATCCAGTCTTGGGGAACACACATGGCCCACAGGAAGGAATTAATTTTAACTAAAGCTTTTAAAGCAGGATCAACAAAACCAAGGTTAGGCCAGAATGTGGCAAAGACAAAGTTCATGTGCCTCCTGTGTGCCACTGGCGTGGGGCAACTGTGGGTCAGGGACATTTCCCAGCCCAGGTCTTGTCACAGCAGGAAAAGATGCAGCTGGGTCTTCGCTCTTGTTTTCAGTTCCATGAAGAGACAAATCCTCTCCTTCCTTCTCTTGTCTTCCTCCTCTCCCCTCTCAACTCCTACCCACTTCTCTCTCAGCCTCCTTTCTCTCCTCCGGAGCCCCACTCCCCAGAACTTGCAGGCTTCTGGTCCTGGGAGGTCTTTGCACAGTTGAGATTAACACGTGCATTGGTTGGATGTAATTTATACCCATCTGGAGAAACTGAGGCTGGTTCTTTCTGGATCAAGACAGAGTCAGAAATCTTGTGAAGCTCCTGAAAGTCAGGGTGTGCACCTAGCACACTGGAGTGTCCTGGGGCTGCCATGAGAGGGCCCTCTTGGTTACAAACACAAGGAGCACGCTGTTCCCCAGGGGCTAACCTCCGCTCACGGAGTTATGCGCATGCTCGTTTACAGGATGCATGGTACTAGAAACCTGTTCTGATGGATCTCCCAGCCCATCCTTGGCAGTTTTAGGGGCTTTAATTTAATTAACTTTAAAAGGCCCAGAGCATATTGGTAAAAGGTACTCCCTGGTTGCAGCCATAGGACTATTAAGAACCTGCCCAATTATGGGGGAGGGGCGACCCCTCGCACCTGGTAATTAAAATTGCTAATCACCAGCAATTATCCAGCTGAGCCTGGGCAGGGGAGAGACCATTTGACCCTTTACCCACCGAGGAAACAATGTTTGCAGTCCTTTGCCAGGCCCTCCGCAAAGCTGTCCCTGGCCCCTGCCTATTAAGTGCCTCTAATAGGAAACTAACAAAAGACCCTCGGCATCTGCAGGATGGCCCGGGCCCCAGGTCTGAGAGCACAGGTGCCGGCCATGGGGCTGCCAGAGAGTGGAGAGCAGGGAAATGTGTAATTAAAGGAACTGTACACTGCAAAGCTGGCAGCCCAGGCCCAGCCCGCCAGGACCACTGGTAATTAGGTCCCACCATTGGGGAGGGCCAAACCAGGAGGTGTCCTTTGTCATCAAGCCTGGGATGGGCTTTTTTTTTTTTTTTTTTTTTTTTTTTTATCTTTTTCCTTTTAATGAATCTTCTCCCTGCACCAGCATAAATGAGAGATGTCTGCTTTAAAAAGAAGTCTGCTGAGAGGGTCTTAAGTGTGTAGCCTTTTGTTTGCACTGAGGTAGGGCGAGTTCCACTCTGATTCCTGGAAGAGGAGGGAGGTTGTTGGGCAGGTTCACAGAAGGGACAACTATGACCCGTTCCTGGGACAAGTTGTATAACAGGCCAGGTTCCCACAGGGCTGCTTTCTGAGGGCTCCAAAGTCTAGCACCGCAGCCCACCCTGTCATGATGGCTCACACCTATAATCCCAGTGAGAGTGGCAGTCTTAGTCAGGGTTTTACCGCTGCAATGAAACACTATTACCTAAAAGCAAATTGGAGAGGAAAGGGTTTATTTAGCTTAGACTTCCAGATCACAGTATATCATTGAAGGAAGTCAGGTCAGGAACCCAGAGGCAGGAGCTGATGCAGAGGCCATGGAGGATGCTGCTTACTGGCTTGCTTTCCATGGCTTGCTCAGCCTGCTTTTCTATAGAATCCAGGACCACCAGCCCAGGGATGGCACCACCCACAATGAGCTGGGTCCTCCCCCCTTGATCACTAATTGAAAAAAATGCTTTACAGCTGGATTTCATGGAGGCATTTCCTCAACAGAGGCTCCTTTTTCTGTGATAACTCTAGCTTATGTCAAGTTGAAACACACAAAACAAGCCAGTACAGAGACTAAAGGATCAATACCAGCTACCTAGGAAGTTGGAGACCAAGCTAGATTATGAAGCCAAGTTTCAATGAATGAATGAATGAATGAATGAATGCAGGCAAAAATAATTCCCTTGTCCCATTCCTTAGATTCATGGGCTTTCCTGACTTTTAAGAATGACATGGTCAGGGCTGGAGAGATGGCTCAGCAGTTAAGACCACTGGGTGCTTTTCCAGAGGTCCTGAGTTCAATTTCCAGCAACCACATGGTGGCTCACAACCATCTATAATGGAATCTGATGCCCCCTTCTGGTGTTTCTGAAGACAGCAGCAGGGTACTCACATTTATAAAATAAATAAATAAATCTTAATAAAAAAAAAAAAAAGAATGACATGGTCAAAATTTAGAAGCACATCCTGGGTTCTAATTTCTTAGCGTGTAAAAAATAATGGCAACGAATTGAGTGGAAGTAGGAAGAGCGACACCTAACTAAGCAAGAGGCTGCAGAAGGGCTAAGGCAGATGTGTCAAGAGGCAGACAGCGTCAGGAAAATGCCACTCTGACTTGGGCCTGAGAGAAGGACCCCCGTGGCTGCACAGTACTTGGAGCTTTTACAGAAAGTAAAAAAGCCTAGGTTTTTATTGTTTCGAGTCTGCGCTCTAGGCTGGAGGTGCAGCTCAGTTGATAAGAGACAGTGCTTGCTCAGCAGGCACAAAACCCTGGGTTCCGACCACAGAACTGTGTAAGCCTGGCACAGTGGTACATGCCTATAATTCTAGTGCTCAAGAGGTAGAGCTAGGAGAATCAAGAGTTCAAGGCCACCCTCAGCATGTATCAGGTTGGAGGCCAGTATGGGATACATGAAAAGCTTTCTCAGAGATAAGTGTATAGGAACCCAGTGTGACAATACAATGGCTTTAGTCTCAGTGCTCGGGAGACAGAGGCATAAAGATCAAGTTGAGCCAGTCTGAGAAAGACAAATATAATATGGTTCTTCATATACGGATTTTACACAGATACATAAAGTCATGTGCACATATGACACAGAGGCAGAACTAAGGGCCAAACATGGAGGAGCGGTGGGAATGTGTTCAGCACACACAATATGCTGGTATGAAAATTTAGAAGTAAATTTGAGGCTGGAGAGACAGCTCATCAGTTAAGAGGACTTGTTGGCCTTTCAGAGGACTGAGGAAGAAGAGAAGCAGAGACCACTTGGTGAAACAGCATGAGTTCTGATTTCATAACCAGCCTGTGAGTCTTGGCAGGACAGGATCTGTGGGCATAGGCTGTGCCCTCCAGTTCACATGGGCTTCCTGCTGAAGGCTCTGCTGGTGTCAGTTCAGAGTATTGATCATGGATTGCTAGGGAGTACTGGGCTTTCCCTTCAGACTGGCTCTACTCATGCAGCCGGGCCTTGACCCAGCTTAGGTCAGATACAAACAGAGAGAAAATACTAGACCCCTGCTAACACTTGCTAGTCTCGTTATCCCTCCAGACTATCAAGGTCCCCAAGGGACACTAGAAATTTGGAGTATAAAATTACCAGTCAAGCTCACCTGCAAGGTTATACAGTAGATGAACTTTAGACAGGATGAACCCTGGGACTTTTGTCGAGAAAAATAAACATAAGCCACAGGGGGGAAGATAAGACCTAGATGACATGTAAAATTGTCCCCTCAAATGGAGGAAGAGTCATGTGTTGGAGTTCTTAACTTATTCTCTGCACTCAATCAGCTTGCTTCCCTTTCTGGCTAATATTCGCAAGGTCAAAAAGCCTTACTTTGGCTGATCTGAGTCTACAGTGTTCTCATTATTAAGTGAGAATGTTCTTATTATAAAGTATAGGTCCTTGTTTCTTAGAATAAAGTCTTTCTGGGCTTGGGATGGAGCTGAGCAGTATAGCACTTGACTAGCCTGCCCAAGCCCACAGCTCCCATATCCAGCACCACATAAAGAAAGAAAAGTACTCCTGCTACAAACCTAGGTATGACAGGGGTTTGAGGGAGTGTGTGTTACCAGCTAAACTGGCTACATTTTCACAGATGAGTTCAGACAAGTCACAGACAGTGGAGTTTCTCCCAAGACGACAGCACCTGTCTTCCACATCAAGAGCAATTGCAACAGGAATTGCTGTCAGTGATAAAATTTGAGCTTTTAAGGCTACATGCAAAATGTGGATCTATTGTACAAAGCCTGACAGATTAATTTCGATAGGCTTTCCTGACAAGGCCAGGGTGATGTTAATGGATGTGACTTTTAATATCACATAACAAGATCTTTTAATATCATGTAACATATCAATATTTGGAAGCCCTGCATAGCCCAGCATGCTGTCGAAGGAGGTACTCCAAATCCAAGACAGCAGTGTATCTAACAGTAACATAGTGAAAAAGGCTTTCAAATACAGTGTTAGATCCTGTAGTAACTAGACTTTTAGAAGTTAGATGTGACACTTTGGCGTGGCATCTGCGATATGCTTATTTGATGAAGCAAAAATCATGTCTCTGGTACACATTCTTCAACTAGAAGAAGGCACAGACTTGGTCTGGCTTCTGTGAATCTATGCAACTTGGAAGTGAAGAAAACGTACATAGTTAACAGCTTAGAAACTTAAAAATTTCATAAGGCTCCTTCGTATAAGAGATTGTATGAGACATAAGCAATTTCAGAGCCCCAGGAACGGCTTACAAACCTAGATTTCAGAGCCCCAGGAATCAGACTGAAAGTTATGCAAGAGATACAACTTTTATGATCACCCCATTTCTGCTAGAAATCCCAATAAACTCACTGGTTCACTTAGCTAGACATGGGTGGAATCAGCTTTTGATCTGTTGCTGTTGTCCTACCTGGGACAAACAGCCATCTATTTATATTTCTCCAGAAAAGTCACACAACAAAAAGCCACAATGAAGAACACCCAGTAGGTACACAATGGGCTTCAAGACACACAATGGGATGTCTGGCCCAGACTAGCTCCCCTCTCACAGTATAGCCATGAACCTTGGCCAGGACCCCAGTCTCTACAG